>JAACNH010001649.1:0-32214 GCA_019447015.1 Hymenochirus boettgeri | reverse complement strand
CTAGATTCGTTAAATCTCTCCGTATACAGAAGCCGATGGTTAGTGTTTAGTATCTGTCTCGTATACAGAATCGAGGGTTCAAGTTTTAATATCTCTCCCGTATACCGAATCGAGGGGTCAATTATTCAGTATCTCTCCCGTCGCCGAAATCGAGGGCAAGTTATTCAGATCTCTCCCATAGAGAATCGAGGGGTTCAAGTATTCAGTATCCCCTCGCCGTATCAGAATCCGAGGAGGTTCAAGTATTCAGATCTCTTCCCGTATAGAATCTAGGGTTGAAGTATTTAGTATCCCTCCCTATACAGAAATTGAGGTTCAAGTATTCAGTCTCTCTCCCGTATACAGAATCCGAGGGTTCAGTTTTCAGTATCTCTCCTCCCGTATAACGAATCGAGGGTTCCAGTATTCAATATCTCTCCCGTATACAAATCGAGGTTCAAGTATTCAGCTAATCTCCCTCCCCGTATAGAGATCGAGGGTTCAAGTATTTAGTCCTTTCCCGTATAACAGTAATCGAGGTTCCAAGTATTGAGTATCTCTCCCCCCCCCCGTTATCACAGAATCGCGGGTTTAGTATTCAGTATCTCTCCCGTATACAGAATGAGGGTTCACCAGTGATTCAGTAATCTCCCCGATATCAGAATCAAGGTGTTAAGTATTCTATCTCTCCGGTATACAGAAATGCAGGGTTCAAGTATTTAGTACTTTCCCGTATACAGAATCGAGGTTCAACGTATTCAGTATCTCTCCCGTGAGACGTTATATTCACCCTATACAATCAGGTTCAAGTAGTTCATATCTCTCGCGTTACAGAATCGAGAGTTCAAGTATTCAGTATCTTCTCCGCCTATACTAATCAGGTCAATTCAGTATCCCTCCTGTAGACCAGAATCGAGGGTTCAAGTTTTAGTATCTGTCTCCTCGTATACAAAATCGAGGAGTTCAAATTATTCCATATACCTCTCCGGATACAGATCTAGGGTTAAGTATTCAGTATCTCTCCTCTCCTATCAAGAATCGAGAGGTTCAAGTTATTCAATCCCTCCCGATAGAAAATTCGCAGGTGGTATTCGCCCAAGTAAATCAAGGCTCAGTTCACCTCCCGTATCACGAATCGAGGGTTCAAGTTTCAGTATCTCTTCCGTATAGAGAATCAGGGGTTGAATATTATATCCCTCTCCCTGTCTACAGAATCGAGGTTCAGTTTCAGTATCTGGCATCCGGAATACAGAATCGATGTGTTCAGTATCAGTATCTCCTCCCCCCCTTTACGCAATCGAGGGTTCAGTTTCATACTCTCCCGGTATAGAATCGAGGGGTTCGAACGTGGGTAATTCAGTATTCTCCTTATACGAATGAGGTAATATTCAATCTCTCTGTAACGCGAGGTTCAAGTATTCAGTATCTCTCCCGTATACATAAGTCGAAGGGTTTCAAGTATTGCAGTATCCTCCGTATACTCGAGTTCAGTTCATACTCCGTATGAAGATCGCGGGTTCAAGTATTCAGTAATCTCTCCCCGTTATACAGAATCTGAGGGTTCGAAGTATTCAGTATCCTCCTGTATAGCAGAAGTGAGGTATTCAAGATCGTATCTCCGTAATAAGGTATCATTTAGTTCCCTCCGTATACAGAATCGCGGGTTCAAAGTATTCAGTATCCCACGATAAGCATCTAAAACAGTTCAGTATGTCATACTTCATATACAATCGGAGATGTGCTGATTAGTTATCTCGTATAGCAGCTCGAGTGTTCACTCTAATCCGGTAAGTCCGCTCACTGTCACAGAATCGAGGTTCTGGCAGTAATTCATATCTCTCCGTATACAGATCGGGTCAAGTATTTAGTATCGGGGCCTGTCTCTGCGTCGTGCAGGGATGCGGGGAGTGCAGTAGGGACGGTACGTCTCTTCGGTATACAGATGAGGGTCAAAAGTTTAGTATCTCGTCTCGGATACAGAATCGAGGGGTCAAATATTCGTATCTCTCCTCTCCCGTATACAGAATCGAGGGTCAATGTATTCAGTATCTCTCCCGTATACGCAATCGAGGGTTCAAGTAAATCTCTCCGTATAGCAGTTATATGTAAATCCCTCCGTATCAGAATCGGGTTTACTATGCATGTACTCTCTCCCGTGATAGAATCAGGGTTCAAGTATCAGTTCCCTCTCCGTATAAATCGAGGGTTCAAGTATTCATATCTCTCCCGTATACAGAATCGAGGGTTAAAAGTTTCAGTTACTCTCCGTATACAAAGTCGAGGTTTCAAGTATTCAGTATCTCTCCCGTATACAAATCTGAGGGTTCAAGTATTCAGTATCTCTCCCGTATACAGAATGAGGTTCAGTATTCATATCCCTCCTTATACAAATCGAGGGTTCAAGTATTCAGTATCTCTCCCTATACAGAATCGAGGGTCAAGTATTCAGTATCTCTCCCCCTATACAGAATCGAGGGTTCAAGTATTCAGTATCCTCTCCGTATACAGAATCGAGGGTTCAAGTATTCAGTAATCCCTCCCAATCAGAATCGAGGGTTCAAGTATTCAGTATCCTCTCCTGTATACAGAATCGAGGGTTCAAGTATTCGTATCCCTCCCGGTCAGAAATCGGGTTCAAGTATTCCGTATCCCTCCCGTATACAAAATCGAGGGTTCAAGTATTCAAAGCCTCTCCGTAGTACAGAATCGGGGTTCAAGTATTCAGTACCCTCCCGTATACGAATCGAGGTTCAAGTATTCATTATCTCTCCGTATACGAATCGAGGGTTAAGTATTCGATTCCCCTATAAGAATCAGGGGTTCAAGTATTCAGTATCTCTCCTTATACAGAATCGAGGGTTCAAGTTTCAGTATCCCTCCCCGTATACAGAATCGAGGGTTCAAGTATTCAGTATCTCTCCCGTATACAGAATAGAGGGTTCAAGTATTCAGTATCTCTCCCGGATAGAATCGAGGGTTCAAGTATTCAGTATCCTCTCCCGTATACAGAATCGAGGGTTCAAGTATTCAGTATCTCCTCCGTATAACAAATGAGGGTTCAAGTATTCAATCTCTCCGTATACAGAATCGAGGGTTCAAGTATTCAGTATTCTCCCGTATACAGAATCGAGGGTTCAAGTATCATACTCCCCGGTATAAGAATCGATGGTTCATTATCAGTATCTCTCCCGTATACAGAATCGAGGTTCAAGTATTCAGTATCCTCTCCGTATACAGAATCGAGGGTTCAAGTATCATTATCCTCCTGTATACAGAATCGAGGGTTCAAGTATTCAGTATCTCTCCCGTATACAGAAGCTAGGGTTCAAGTATTCAGTATCTCTCCGTATACAGAATCGAGGGTCCGTATTCAGTATCCCTCCCTATACGAATCGAGGGTTCAAGTATTCTAGACCCTCCCGTATACAGAATCAGGTGTTCAGTATTCAGTATCCTCCCGTATACAGAATCAGGGTTCAAGTATTCAGTATCCTCCGTATACAGAATCGAGGGTTCAAGTATTTAGTATCTGTCCCGTATAAAATCGAGATTCATGTATCTCTCCCGTATACAGAATCGAGGGTTCAAGTTTTTAGTATCTTCTCGTATACAGATCGAGGGTTCAAGTTATTCATATCTCTCCCTATACAGATCGAGGGTTCAAGTATTCAGTATCTCTCCCGTATCAGAATCGAGGGTTAATCATTCAAATCTCTCCCGATAGAATCGGGGTTCAAGTTTCAGTATCTCTCCCGTATACAGAATCGAGGGTTTCAAGTATTCATTTCTCCCCCGTATCAGAATCGAGGGTTCAAGTATTCAGTAACTCCTCCTATACAGAATCGAGGGTTCAAGTATTCAGTATCTCTCCCGTATACAAAACGAGGGTTCAAGTATTCATATCTCTCCCGTATTAGAAACGAGGTTCAAGTATTCAGTATCTCCTCCCTTATACAAATGAGGGTTCAGTATTCAGTATCCTCCGGTATATACAGAATCGAGGGTTCAGTTTCAGTATCTCTCCCAATACAGAATCGAGGTTCAAGTATTCAGATCCTCCCATATACAGAATCGAGGGTTCAGTATTCAGTATCTCTCCCGTATACAGAATCGAGGGTTCAAGTTTCAGTATCCCTCCCATATACAGAATCGAGGGTCAAGTATTCAGTATCCTCCTGTATACAGAATCGAGGTTCAAGTATTCAGTATCCTCCCGTATACAGAATCGAGGGTTCAAGTATTCAGTATCCCTCCCGTATACAGAATCGAGGTTAAGATTCAGTCCTCTCCCCGTATACAGAATCGAGGGTTTCAAGTATTCAGTATCCCTCCCGTAACAGAATCGAGGGTTCAGTATTCAGTATCTCTCCCGTATACAGAAACTCGAGGTTTAAGTATTCTAGTATCCCTCCCGTATACAGAATCAAGGAGGGTTCAAGTATTCAGTATTCTCTCCCGTATAAGAATCAGAGGGCTCAAGTATTCAGTATCCCTCCCGTATACAGAATCGAGGGTTCAAGTATTCAGTATCTCTCCCTGTATACAGAAAGAGGGTTCAAGTTATTCAGTATCTCTCCCGTATACAGAATCGAGGTTTCAAGTATTCAGTATCTCTCCTTGTAACAGATCGAGGGTTTAATATTCAGTATCTCATCCTCTCCCGTATAAGAATCGAGGGTTCAAGTATTCAGATCTCTCCTCATACAAGAATCGCGGGTTCAAGATTCAGTATTCTCCCGTATACAAATCGAGGGTTCAAGTATTCAGTATCTCCCGTATACAGAATCGAGGGTTCAGTATTCAGTATCTCTCCCGAATACAGAATCGAGGTTTCAAGTATTCAGTACCCTCCTGTATACAGATCGAGGGTTCAAGTATTCATATCCCTCCTCCGTATACAGAATCGGGGGTTCAAGTATTCAGTATCTCTCCCTCCGTATACGAATCGAGGGTTCAAGTATTCAGTATCTCTCCCGTATACAGAATCGGAGGGTTCAAATATTCAGTATCCCTCCCGTATACAGAATCGAGGGTTCAGTATTCAGTATCCCTCCCGTATACAGAAATCAGGTTCAAGTATTAGTATCCCCGTTAGAACGAGGGTTCAAGTATCAGTATCTCTCCGGTATACAGAATCGAGGGTTCAAGTATTTATATCTTCCACCGTATACAGAATCGAGCAATTCAGTATCTCTCCGTATACCAGAATCGAGGGTTAAGTTTTTAGTATCTTCTCGTTACGAATCAGGGTTCAAGTTTTCATATCTCTCCCATATACGAATCGAGGGTTCAAGTATTCAGTATCTCTCCCGTATACAGAATCGAGGGTTCAAGTATTCAGAATCTCTCCGTATAAGAATCGTGGGTTCAAAGTATTCAGTTCTCTCCTGTTATACAGAATCGAGGGTTCAAGTATGTATTTCTCTCCGTATACGAGAATCGAGGTTGATATTAGTATCCCTCCCCGTAACAGAATCGAGGGTTCAAGTATCAGTATCCTCTCCGGTATATACAGAATCGAGGTCAATATTCAGTATCCTCCCCGTATACAGAATCGAGGTTTCAAGTATTAGTAATCTCTCCCGTATACAGAATCGAGGGTTCAAGTATTCAGTATCCTCTCCCGTATACAAAATGAGGGTTCAGTTATTCAGTATCTCCCGTATACAGAATCGAGGGTTTCAAGTATTCAGTATCTCTCTCGTATACAAAATCGAGGTTTCAAGTATTCAGTATCCCCCCTATATAGAATCGAGGGTTCAAGTATTCAGTATCTCTCCCGTATACAGAATGAGGGTTCAAGTATTCAGTCACCTCCCTATACAGAATCGAGGGTTCAAGTATTCAGTATCCTCTCCCGTATAAGAATCAGAGGTTCAAGTATTCAGTATCTCTTCCCGTATACAGACTCGAGGGTCAAGTATTCAGTATCCCTCCTATACGAATCGAGGGTTTCAAGTATTCAGTATCCTCCGCGTATACAGAAATCGAGGGGTTCAAGTATTCAGTATCTCTCCCGTATACAGATCGAGGGTTCAAGTATTCAGTATCTCTCTGTACGAATCTAGGGTTCAAGTATTCCATCTCCCCGTATACAGAATCAGAGCGTATTCAGTATCCTCCCGTATACAGAATCGAGGTTCAGTTTTCAGTATCTCCCCTATAACAGAATCAAGGGTTTCAAGTATTCAGTAATCTCTCCGGTATACAATCGGGGTTTCAAGTTTTCAGTATCATCTCCCGTATACAGAATCGAGGGTTCAAGTTTTCAGTATCTCTCCCGTATACAGAAGAGGGTTCAGTATCAGTATCTCCGGTATACAGAATCGAGGTTCAAGTATTCAGTATCTCCCGTATACAGAATCGAAGGGTCAATATTCTATCTCTCCTTATACAGAATCGAGGGTTCAAGTATTCAGTACCTCTCCCATATACAAATCGAGGGTTCAAGTATTCAGTATCTCTCTGTATAGAGATCGCGGGTTCAAGTATTAGATCTCCCTTAACAGAACGAGGGTCGATATTCATTATCCCTCCGTATACAGAATCGGGTTCAAGATTTCAGTATCTCTCCGGTATACGAATCAGGGTTCAAGTATTAGTATCTTCCCGTATACAGAATCGAGTTTCAATATTTCAGTATCCTCTCCCTATACAGAATCGAGGTTCAAGTATCAGTATCTCTCCCGTATACAAATCGAGGGTTCAAAGTCATTCAGTTCCTCTCCCTTATAGAGAATCGAGGGTTCAAGTATTCAGTATCTCTCCGTATACAGATCGAGGGTTCAAGTATTTAGTATCTCTCTCCGTATAGAATCGAGGGTTCCAAGTATTCATATCTCTCTCCCGTATACAGATCAAGGGTTCAAAGTATTCAGTATCTCTCGTATACAGAATCGAGGGTTCAGTATTCAGTATCTCGAATTAATAGAATCGAGGTTTCAAGTATTAGTATCTCCCGTATACAGAATCGAGGGTTCAAGTATTCAGTATCTCTCCGTATAACGAATCGAGGTTCAAGTATTTAGTATCTTCCGTATACAGAATCGAGGGTTCATATTCAGTATCCCTCCCGTATACAGAATCGAGGGTTCAAGTATTCAGTATCTCTCCCGTATACAGAATCGGGTTCAAGTTTTCAGTATCCCTCCCGTAACAGAATCGAGGGTTCAAGTCTTCAGTATCTCTCCCTGTATACAGAATAAGGGTCAAGTATTCAGTATCCCCCTCCGTATACAGAATCGAGGGTTCAAGTTTTCAGTATCCCTTCCCGTATACAGAATCGAGGGTTCAAGTATTCATATCTCTCCGTATACAGAATCGAGGGTTCAAGTATTCAGTATCTCTCCCGTATCAAATCGAGGGTTCAAGTATTCATATCTCTCACCGTATACGGAATTGAGGGTTTAAGTATTCAGTATCTTCCCGGTATACAGAATCGAGGGTTTCACAGTATTCAGTAATCTCTCCTATACAGAATCAAGGGTCAAGTATTCATTAGCCCTCCAGTATACAGAATCGAGGGTTTCAAGTATTTAGTAGTATCTCTCCCGTATACAGAATCGAGGGTTCAAGTATTCATTATCTCTCCGTATACAAATCGAGGGTTCAAGTATTCAGTATCTCTATGATAGAGAACGAGGGTTCAAGTATTTAGAATCTCTCCTTATAAGAATCGAGGGTTTCGATATTCAGTATCCCTCCCGTATACAGAATCGAGGGTTCAGTATTCAGTATCTCTCCCGGTATACAGAATCGAGGGTTCAAGTATTTAGTATCTCTCCGTATACAGAATCGAGGTTCAAGTATTTCAGTATCTCTCCCTATACAGAATCGAGGGTTCAAGTATTCAGTATCTCTCCCGTATACAAATCGAGGGTTCAGTATTCAGTATCTCTCCCGTATAGAGAATCGAGGGTTAAGTATCAGTACCTCCCGTATACAGAATCGAGGTTCAATTGTTCAGTATCTCTCCGGTATACAGAATCGAGGGTTCAAGTATTCACGTATCTCCCCGTAGAACAGAATCAAGGGTTCAAGTATTCATATCTCTCCTGTATACAGAATCGAGGGTTCAAGTATTCAGTATCTCATTTAGAGAACGGGTCAAGTATTAGTATCTTCCCTATACAGAATCGAGGGTTCAAGTATTTCAGTTCTCTCCCGTATAAGATCGAGGGTTCAAGTATTCAGTATCTCTTCCGTATACAGAATCGAGGGTTCAATATCATTATCCCTCCCGTATACAGATCGAGGGTTCAAGTATTCAGTATCTCTCCCTTAACAGAATCGAGGGTTCAAGTTTCAGTATCCTCCCGTATACAGAATCAGGGTTCAGTATTCAGTATCTCTCCCTATACAGACGAGTTCAATATTCAGTATCCTCCCGATACAGAATCGAGGGTTCAAGTATTCAGTAATCTCCTCTCCGTATACAGAATCGAGGTTCAAGTTTTCAGTATCCCCTGCCGTATACAGAATCGAGGGTTCAAGTTTTCAGTATCTCTCCCGATAAACAGAATCAAGGGCTCAGTATAGTATCCTCCGTTACAGATCGAGGGTTCAAGTATCAGTATCTCTCCGTATACGAATTGAGGGTTTCAGTATTCAGTATCTCTCCGGTATACAGAATCGAGGGGTTCAAGTATTCAGTATCTCTTCCCGTATACAGAATTGAGTTTCAAGTATTCAGTATCCTCCGTAATACAGAATCGAGGGTTCAAGTATTCAGTATCTCCCTCCGTTACAGAATCGAGGGTTCAAGTATTCAGTATCTCTCCCGTATACAGAATCGAGGGTTCAAGTATTTAGTCTCCCCGTATCAGAATCGAGATTTCAGTCTCTCCTCCGTATACAGAATCGAGGGTTCAAGTTAGTATCTCTCCGTTACGAATCAGGGGTTCAAGTATTTCATATCTCTCTCCCGTATACAGAAATCGAGGTTCAAGTATTCAGTATCTCACCCGTATCAGAATCGAGGGTTCAAGTATTAGTAATCTCTCCCTATACAGAATCGGAGTTCAAGTATTCAGTATCGCTCCCGTATACAAATCGAGGGTTAAGTATTCGTATCCCTCCTTATACAGAATCAAGGGGTTCAATTTCAGTAGTTCTCCCGTATACAGAATCAAGGGTCAAGTTTCAGTATCCCTCCCGTATACAGAATCGAGGGTTCAAGTATTCAGTATCTCTCCCGTATACAGAATAAGGGTTCAAGTATCATATCTCTCCCGTAATACAAATCGAGGGTTCAAGTATTCAGTATCTCTCCGTATACAGATCGAGGGTTAATACGTAAATTCAGTATCTCTCCCGTATACAAGAATCGAGGGTTCAAGTATTCGTATCCCTCCCGTATACAGATCGAGGGTTCACAGTATTCTATCTCTCCCGTATACAGAATCGGGGGTTCAAGTATTCAGTCTCCCCTCCCGTATACAGAATCGAGGGTTCAAGTATTCAGTATCTCTCCCTTATACAGAATCGAGGGTTCAATAATTCAGTATCTCCTCCCGTATACAGAATCGAGGGTTCAAGTATTCAGTATCTCTCTCCCGTATACAAATCGAGGGTTCAAGTTTCAGTATCCTCCCGTATACAGAATCGAGGGTTCAAGTTTCAGTACTCTCCCGTAACAGAGAGGGTTCAAGTATTCAGTATCCCTCCGTATACAGAATCGAGGTTTAAGTTTCAGTATCTCTCCCGTATACAGAATCTGAGGGTTCAAGTATTCGTATCTCTCCGTATACAGAATCGAGGGTTTCAAATTCAGTATCCTCTCGCGATACAGAATCATGGGTTCAAGTATTCAGTATCTCCCCGTATACAGAATCAAGGGTTCAAGTATTCAGTATCCCTCCCGTTACAGAATCGAGGGTTAAGTATTCAGTATCTCTCCGGTATACAGAATGAGGGTTCAAGTATTAGTATCTTCCCGTATACAGAATCGAGATATCAGTAATCTCTCCGTATACAGAATCGAGGCGTTCAAGTTTTTAGTATCTTCTCGTATACAGAATGAGGGTTCAAGTTTTCAATATCTCTCCCGTATACAGAATCGAGGGTTCAAGTATTCAGATCCTCCCGTATACAGAATCGAGGGTTCAAGTATTCAAATCTCTCCCGTATACAGAATCGAGGGTTCAAGTATTCAGTATCCCCCGTATACAGAATCGAGGGTTCAATATTCAGTATCTCTCCCCGTATAGAGAATCGAGGGTTCGAGTTTTAGTATCCCTCCCGTATACAGAATCGAGGGTTCAAGTATTCAGTATCTCTCCGTAAGAAAAAAATCGAGGGTTCAAGTATTCAGTATCTCCCTCCGTATACAGAATCGAGGTTCAAGTTTAGTATCTCTACCGTATAAGATCGAGGGTTCAGTTCAGTATCTCTCCGTATACAAATGAGGGTTCAAGTATTCAGTATCTCTCCACCGTATAGAGAATCGAGGGTTCAAGTATTAGTATATCTCCCGTATACAGAATCGGGGTCAAGTATTCGTATCTCTCGCCCCCGTATAAGAATCGAGGGTTCAAGTATCAGTATCTCTCCGTATACAGAATTGAGGGTTCAAGTATTAGATCTCTCCGTATAACAGAATCGAGGGTTCAAGTATTCGTATCTTCCCTCTCCTCGTATAGAATCAGGGTTCAAGTATTCAGTATCTCTGTATACAGAATCGAGGGTTCAGTATTCAGTATCCCTCCATATACAGAATCGAGGGTTCAAGTATTCAGTATCTCTCCGTATACAGAATCGAGGGTTCAAGTATTCAGTATCTCTCCCGTATACAGAATCGAGGGTTCAAGTATTCAGTATTCTCTCTGTATACAGAATCGTAGGGTTCAAGTATTCAGTATCTCTCCGTAACAGATCGAGAGGTTCAAGTTATTCAGTATCCCCTCCCGTATACAGAATCGAGGGTTCAAAGTATTCAGTATCCCTCGCAGTATACGAATCGAGGGGTTCAAGTATTCAGTATCTCTCTCCGTATACAGAATCGAGGGTTCAAGTTTTCAGTATCCTCTCCGATACAGAATCGAGGGTTTCAAGTATTCAGTATCTCTCCTATACGAATCGAGGGTTAAGTATTCAGTATCTCTCCGTATACAGAATCGAGGTTCAAGTATTCAGTATCTCTCCGTATACAGAATCGAGGGTTCAAGTATTCAGTATCCCTCCATAACAGAATCGAGGGTTCAAGTATTCAGTATCTCTCCGTATACAGAATCGAGGGTTCAAGTATTAGTATCTCTCCCGTATAACAAATCGAGGGTTCAAGTATTCAGTACCTCTATACAGAATCGAGGTTCAAGTATTAGATCTTCCTTATACAGAATCGAGGGTTCAGATTCAGTATCCCTCCCGTATACAGAATATAGGTTCAAGTATTCAGTACTCTCCGGTATACAGAATCGAGGGTTCAAGTATTCAGTATCTCCCCGTATACAGAATCGAGGGTTCAAGTTTTCTTAATCCTCCCGTATACAGAATCAGGTTTTCAGTATTCAGTATCTCTCCTATATCAAAATCGAGGGTTCAAGTATCAGTATCTCTCCCGTATACAGAATCGAGGGTTTCAAGTATTCAGTATCTCCTCCGTAACAGATCGAGGGTTCAAGTATTTAGTATCTCTCCTGTATACAGAATCGAGGGTTCAAGTATCAGTATCTCTCCCGTATACAGAATCGAGGGTTCAAGTATTCAGTACTCTCCTATACAGAATCGAGGGTTCAAGTAATTCCAGTATCTCTATATAAGAATCGAGGGTTCAAGTATTAGTATCTTCCCGTATACAGAATCGAGGGTTTCAAGTATTCAGTATCTCTCCCGTATACAGAATCGAGGGTTCAAGTATTAGTATCTTTCCCGTATCAGAATCGAGGGTTAACTTTCAGTATCCCTCCGTATACAGATCGAGGGTTCAAGTATTCAGTATCTCCCGTATACGAATCGAGGTTCAAGTTTCAGTATCCCTCCCGTAACAGAATCGAGGGTTCAAGTATCAGTATCTCTCCGGTATACAAATCGAGGGTTCAAGTATCAGTATCTTCCCGTATACAGAATCGAGGGTTCAAGTTTCAGTATCTCTCCGTATACAGAATCGAGGGTTCAAGTTTCAGTATCTCTCCCGTATACAGAATCGAGGGTCAAGTATTCAGTATCTCTCATCTCTCTCTCTCGTATACAGAATCGAGGGTTCAAGTATTCAGTATCTCCCGTATACAGAATCGAGGGTTCAATATTCTAGACTCCCGTATACAGAATCGAGGGTTCAAGTATTCATACCTCCCGTATACAGAATCGAGGGTTCAAGTATTCAGTATCCTCCCGTTATACAGAATCGAGGGTTCAAGTATTCAGTATCTCTCCGTATACAGAATCGAGGGTTTAAGTATCAGTATCTCTCCGCTATACAGAATCGAGGGTTCAAGTATTCAGTATCTCTCCCGTATACAGAAATCAGGGTTCAAGTATTCAGTATCTTCTCCTCTATACGAATCGAGGGTTCAGTATTCATTCAGCTCTACCCGTATACAGAATCGAGGGTTCAAGTATTCAGTAATCTCTCCCCGTATACAGAATCGAGGGTTCGTATTCAGTATCCCTCCTGTATACAGAATCGGGGGTCAAGTATTCAGTATGCTCTCCGTATACAGAATGAGGGTTCAAGTATTCAGTATCTCTCTCCGTATACAGAATCGAGGGTTCAAGTATTCAGTATCCTCCCTATACAGAATCGAGGGTATAAGAATTCAGTATCTCTCCCGTTATAAAATCGAGGGTTCAGTATTCAGTACCTCCGTATACAATCGAAGTTCAAGTATTCAGTATCTCTCCCGTATACAGAATCGAGGGTTCAAGTATTCGTATCCTCCCTTATACAGAATCGAAGGGTTCAAGTATTCAGTATCTCTCCTATACAGAATGCAGGGTTCAAGTATTCAGTATCCTCCCGTATACAGAATCAGGGTTCAAGTATTCAGTATCTCCCGTATACAGAATCGAGAGGGTTCAAGTATTCAGTATCTCTCCCGTATACAGAATCGAGGGTTCAAGTATTCAGTATCTCTCCTGTATACAGAATCGAGGGTTCAAGTATTCAGTATCTCTCCCGTATAAAGAATTGAGGGTTCAAGTATTCAGTATCTCTCCGGTATCAGAATCGAGGGTTCAAGTATTCAGTATCTCTCCCGTATACAGAATCGAGGGTTCAAGTATTCAGTATCTCTCCCGTATACAGAATCGAGGGTTCAAGTATTCAGTATCTCTCCCGTATACGAACGGGTTCAGTATTCATATCTCCCGTATACAGAATCGAGGGTTCAAGTATTCAGTATCTCCCCGTATACAGAATCGAGGGTTCAAGTATTCAGTATCCTCCCGTATACAGAATCGAGGGTCTCAAGTATCAGTATATCTCCCGTTACAGAATCGAGGGTTCAAGATATCAGTATCTCTCCCGTATACAGAATCGAGGTCAAGTATTCAGTATCTCTCCCGTATACATAATCAAGGTTCAAGTATTCAGTATTCTCCTCCGTTACAGAATCGAGGGTTCAAGTATTCAGTATCTCTCCGGTATACAGAATCGAGGGTTCAAGTATTAGTATCTCCCGTATACAGAATCGAGATTCAGTATCTCTCCGTATACAGAATCGAGGTTCAAGTTTTAGTATCTGTCCTGTTACAGATAGGGTTCAAGTTTCAATATCTCTCCCGTATACAGAATCGAGGGTTCAAGTATTCAGTATCTCTCCCGTATCAGAATCGAGGGTTCAAGTATTCAGAATCTCTCCGTATACAGAATCGATGGGTTCAAGTATTCAGTATCTCTCCTTACAGAATCGGGGTTCAGTTTTATATCCTCCGTATAGAGATCACGGTTTAAGTATTCTAGTATCCTCCCGTATACAGAATCGAGGGTTCAAGTATTCATATCTCTCCCGTTATACAGAATCGAGGGTTCAAGTATTCAGTATCCTCATATACAGAATCGAGGGTTCAAGTATTCAGTATCTCTCCCGTATACAGAATCGAGGGTTCAAGTATTCAGTAATCTCTCCAGTATCTCCGAACAGAATCGAGGTTCAAGTATTCAGTATCTCTCCCGTATACAGAATCGAGGGTTCAAGTATTCAGTATCCTCCCGTATACAGAATCAGGGTTCAAGTATTCAGTATCCTCCCTGTACAGAATCGAGGGTTCAATATTCAGTATCTCCTCCGTATACAGAATCGAGGGTTCAAGTATTAGTATCTTCCGTATACACGATCGCATTCAGTATCTCTCCGTATACGATCGGGTTCAAGTTTATATCTTCTCGTATTACAGATCGAGGGTTAGTATTCAATATCGCTCTCCCGTATCAGAATCGAGGGTTCATGTATCAGTATCTCCGTATGCAGAATCGAGGGTTCAAGTATTCAGAATTCTCCGTTATACAGAATCGGTGGTTCAAGTATTCAGTATCTCTCCCGTATACAGAATCGAGGGTTCAAGTATTCGTTATCCTCCCTATACAGAATCGAGGGGTTCAATTATTCAGTATTTCTCCCGTATACAGAATCAGGGTCAAGTAATTCGTATCCTCCCGTATACAATCGAGGGTTCAAGTATTCAGTATCTCTCCCGTATAGCAGAATCAGAGGTTTCAAGTATTCAGTATCTCATACTCTCTCCCGTATACGAATGAGGGTTCAATATTCAGTTATCCCTCCCGTATACAGAATCGAGGGTTCAAGTATCAGTATCTCCTCCGTATACAGAATCGAGGGTTCAAGTATTCAGTATCCCTCCCGTATACAGAATCGAGGGTTCAAGTATTCAGTATCTCTCCTTATACAGAATCGAGGGTTCAAGTATTCAGTATCCCTCCCGTATACAGAATCGAGGGTTCAAGTATTCAGTATCTCTCCCGTATACAGAATCGAGGGTTCAAGTTTTCAGTATCCCTCCCGTATACAGAATCGAGGGTTCAAGTTTCAGTATCCTCCGTAAAAAATCAGGGTCAAGTATCAGTATCCCCCGTATACAGAATCGAGGGTTCAAGTATTCAGTATCTCTCCCGATACAGAATGAGGGTTCAAGTATTCAGTATCTCTCCGTATACAGAATCGAGGGGTTCAAGTATTCAGTATCCCTCCCGGATAGAAATCGAGGGTTCAAGTATTCAGTATCCTCCCGTATACGAATCGAGGGTTCAAGTATTCAGTATCCTCCCTATACAGAATCGGGGTCAAGTATTCAGTATCCTCCAGTATCTCATCCTTATACAGAATCGAGGGGTTCAAGTATTCAGTATCTCCTCCCGTATACAGAATCGAGGGTTCAAGTATTCAGTATCTCTCCCGTATACACGAACCTGAGGGTTCAAGTATTCAGTATTCTATCCGGTATACAGAATCGAGGGTTCAAAGTATTTTCAGTAATCTCTCCCGTATACAGAATGAGGGTTCAAGTATCAGTATCCCTCCTATACAGAATCCAGGGTTTCAAGTATTCAGTATCTCCTCGTGTACAGAATCGAGGGTTCAAGTTATTCATCTCTCGTTATAAGAATCGAGGGTTCAAGTATTAGTACTCTTCCCGTATACAGAATAAGGGTCAAGTATTCAGTATCTCTCCGGTATACAGAATACGAGGTTCAAGTTTTACTCTCTTAGATCAGGGTCAGTTCATTCTCCTAACAGAATCGAGGTTCAATATCAGTATCTCTCCGTATAACAGAATCGAGGGTTCAAGTATTCAGTATCTCTCCGTATACAGAATCGAGGGTTCAAGTATTCAGTATCTCTCCGTATACAGATCGGGGGTTCAAGTATTCACAGTATCTCTCCCGTATAAATCGAGGGTTAAGTAATTTGTATCCTCCGTATAAGAATCGGGGTCAAGTATTCAGATCCTCTCCGGATAACAAATCGAGGGTTCAAGTATTCAGTATCTCTCCCGTATACAGAATCGAGGGTTCAAGTTTGTATCTTCGTAAAAAGTCGGGTCAAGTATTCATATCCTCTCCGCGTATACAGAAAAGGGTTCAAGTATTCAGTATCCTCCGTATACGAATCGAGGGTTCAAGTATTCAGTATCTACCGTATACAGAATCGAGTTCAAGTATTCAGTATCTCTCCTCCTATACAGAATCGAGGGTTTCAAGTATTCAGTATCTCTCCCGTATACAGAACTTGAGGGTTCAAGTATTCAGTATCTCTCGTATACAGAATCGAGGGTTCAAGTATTCAGTATCTCTCCGTATACAGAATCGAGGGTTCAAGTATTCAGTATCTCTCCGTATACAGAATCGAGGGTTCAAGTATTCAGTATCCTCCCATATACAGAATCGAGGTGTTCAAGTATTCAGTATCTCTCGTATCAGAATCGAGGGTTCAAGTATTCGTATCTCTCCCGTATACAGAATCGAGGGTTCAAGTATTCAGTATCTCTCCGTATACAGAACGGGTTCAAGTATCAGTATCTCTCCCCGTATACAGAATCGAGGGTTTCAAGTTATTCAGTATCCCTCCCGTATACAGAATCGAGGGTTCAAGTTTCAGTATCTCCCCGTATACAATCGTGGTTCAATTTTCAGTATCTCCTCTCCGGTTATACAGAATCGAGGGTTCAAGTTTTCAGTATCTCTCCCGTATACAGAATCAGGTTCAAGTTTCAGTATCTCTCCGTATACAGAATCGAGGGTTTTAAGTATGTCTATCTCCGGTATACAGAATCGAGGGTCAAAAAGTTCAGTATCCTCCGTATACAAATCGAGGGTTCAAGTATTCAGTTCCATCTATACAGATCGAGGGTTCAAGTCATTTCAGTATCTCTCCGTATACGAACGAGGTTCAAGTATTCAGTATCTCTCCCGTATACAGAATCAAAGGGTTCAAGTATTCAGTATCCCTCCCGTATACAGAATCGAGGGTTCAAGTTTTCAGTATCCCTCCCGTATACAGAATCGAGGGATCAAGTATTCAGTATCTCTCCGGTATACAGAATCGAGGGTTCAAGTTTTCAGTATCTCTCCCGTATACAGAATCGAGGGTTCAAGTTTTCAGTATCTCTCCCGTATACGGAATTGAGGGTTTAAGTATTCAGTATCTCTCCGGTACACAGAATCGAGGGTTCTCAGTATCTCTCCCGTATACAGAATCAAGGGTTCAAGCATTCAGTATCTCTCGGTATACAGAATCAAGGGTTCAAGTATTTAGTATCTTCCCGTATACAGAATCGAGGGTTCAAGTATTAATATCCCTCCCGTATACAAAATCGAGAGTTCAAGTATTCAGTATCTCTCCAGTATACAGAATCGAGGGTTCAAGTATTCAGTATCTCTCCCGTATACAGAATCGAGGGTTCAAGTATTCAGTATCTCTCCCTTATACAAAATCGAGGGTTCAAGTATTCAGTATCTTCCTGTATATAGAATCGAGGGTTCAAGTATTCAGGTTCTCCCGTGTACAGAATAGAGGGTTCAAGAATTCAGTATCTCTCCCGTATACAGAATCGAGGATTCAAGTATTCAGTATCCGTCCTGTATACAGAACCGAGGGTTCAAGTATTCAGTATCTCTCTGGTATACAGAATCGAGGGTTCAAGTATTCAGTATCTCTCCGTATACAGAAATCGAGGGTTCAAGTATAGTATTCTTTCTCCCGTATACAGAATCGAGGGTTCAAGTATTCAGTATTTCTCCCGATAGAGAACGAGGGTTCCAGTATTCAGTATCTTCCCTATCAGAATCGAGGGTTCAATATTCAGTATCCCTCCGTATACAGAATCGAGGGTTCAGTATTCAGTATCTCCCGTATACAGAATGAGGGTTCAAGTTCAGTATCCCTCCGTATACAGAATCGAGGGTTCAAGTATCAGTATCTCTCCATATACAGAATCAGGGTTAAGTTCGTATCCTCCGTATACGAATCGAGGTTCAAGTATTCAGTATCTCCCGTATACAGAATCGAGGGTTCAAGTATTCAGTATCCCTCCCGTATACAGAATCGAGGGTTCACGTATTCAGTATCTCTCCCGTAAGACAGAATCAAGGGCGCAAGTATTCAGTATCCTCCGTATACAGAATCGAGGGTTCAAGTATTCAGTATCCTCCTGATAAAGAATGAGGGTTCAAGTATTCAGTATCCTCGCGTATACAGAATTGAGGGTTCAAGTATTCAGATCTCTCCTGTATACAGAATCGAGGGTTCAAGTATTCAGTATCTCTCCCGTATACAGAATTGAGGTGTCAAGTATTCAGTATCTCTCCGTATACAGAATCGAGGGTTTAAGTATTCAGTATCTCTCCCGTTACAGAATCGAGGGTTCAAGTTTCAGTATCTCTCCCGTATACAGAAGATCGGGTTCAAGTATTCAGTATCTCTCCGTATACAGAATCGAGGGTTCAAGTATTCAGTATCTCTCCCGTATACAGAATCGAGGGTTCAAGTATTCAGTATCTCTCCCGTATACAGAATCGAGGGTTCAAGTATTCAGTATCCCTCCCGTATACAGAATCGAGGGTTCAGATTCAGTATCTCTCCCGTATACAGAATGAGGGTTCAAGTATTCAGTATCTCCCGTATACAGAATCGAGGGTTCAAGTATTCAGTATCCCTCCGTATACAGAATCGAGGGTTCAAGTTCAAGTATTCAGTATCCTCCCGTATACAGATTAAGGGTTCAAGATCGATCTCTCGTATACAGAATTGGGTTCAGTTTAGTATCTCTCCGTATACAGAATCGAGGGTTCAATATTCAGTATCCTCTCCGTGTACAGAATCGAGGGTTCAAGTATTCAGTATCTCTCCGGTATACAGAATCGAGGGTTCAAGTATTTAGTATCTTTCCCGTATACAGAATCGAGATTCAGTATCTCTCCGGTATACAGAATTGAGGGTTCAAGTTTTTAGTATCTGTCCCGTATACAGAATCGAGGGTTCAAGTTTCAATATCTCTCCCGTATACAGAATCGAGGGTTCAATATCAGTATCTCTCCGTATCAGAACGAGGGTTCAAGTATTCAGTATCTCTCCCGTATAGAGAATCGAGGGTTCAGTATTCAGTATCCTCCCGTATACAGAATCGAGGGTTCAAGTATTCAGTACTCTCTCCCTTATAAGAATCGAGGGTTCAAGTATTTAGTATCCCTCCCGTATACGAAAGAGGGTTCAGTTTCGAGTCTCGTATAAGATCGGGCAAGTATTCAGTACTCTCCGTTATACGAATCGAGGGTTCAAGTTTTCAGTATCTCTCCCGTATAACGAATCGAGGGTTCAAGTATTCAGTATCTCTCCCGTATACAAAATCGAGGGTTCAAGTATTCAGTATCTCTCCGTATAGAGAATCGAGGGTTCAAGTATTTAGTACTCTTCCCGTATACAGAATCGAGGGTTCAAGTATCAGTATCTCTCCCGTATACAGAATCGAGGGTCAAGTATTCAGTATCTCCTGTATACAGAATCGAGGTTTCAGTATTCAGTATCTCTCCTGTATACAGAATCAAGGGTCAAGTATTCAGTATCCTCCCGTATACAGAACGAGGTTCAAGTATTCATCTCTCCCGTATACACGAATCGAGGGTTCAAGTATTCAGTATCTCTCCCGTATACAGAATCGAGGGTTCAAGTATTCAGTATCTCTCCGTATAAAGATCGGGTTCAAGTATTCAGTTATCCTCCTGTATACAGAATCGAAGGTTCAGTATTAGTATCTTCTCCGAAACAGAATCGAGGTTCAAGTATTCAGTACTCCCGTATACAGAATCGAGGGTTCAAGTATTCAGTATCCTCCCCGTATACAGAATCGAGGGTTAAGTATTCAGTTTCCCTCCTGTATACAGAATACGAGGGTTCAAGTATTCAGTATCTCTCCGTAATAGAATCAGAGGGTTCAAGTATTCAGTATCTCTCCCGTATACAGAATCGAGGGTTCAGTATTCAGTATTCCTCCCATATACGAATCGAGGGTTCAAGTATCAGTATCTCTCCGGTATACAGCAATGAGGGTTCAAGTATTCAGTATCTCCCGTATAAGAATCGAGGGTTCAAGTATCAGATCCTCCCGTATACAGAATCAGGGTCAAGATTCCGTATTCTCGTATACAGAATCAAGGGTTCAAGTTTTCAGTATCTCTCCCGTATACAGAATCGAGGGTTCAAGTATTCAGTATCCTCCCGTATACAAACGAGAGTTCAAGTATCAGTACTCTCCGTTACAGAATCGAGGGTCAAGTATTTAGTCTCTCCGTATACAGAATCGAGGGTTCAAGATTCAGTATCTCCCTATACAAAATCGAGGGTTCAAGTATTCAGTATCCTCCGGTATATAGAATCGAGGGTTCAAGTATTCAGATTCTCCCGTTGTACAGAATACGAGGGTTCAAGTATCAGTATCTCTCCCGTATACAGATCGAGTTCAAGTATTCAGTATCCTCCGTATACAGACGGGGTTAAGTATTCAGTATGCTCTGATACAGAATCGAGGGTTCAAGTATTCAGTATTCTCCCGTATACAGAATCGAGGGTTCAAGTATTCAGTATCTCTCCGTAATGAATCGAGGGTTCAGTATTCAGTATCTCTCCCGTTACAGAATAGAGGGTTCAAGTATTAAGTATCTTTTCCCGTATACAGAATCGAGGGTTCAAGTATTAATCTTTCCCGTATAAGAATCGAGGGTCAAGTATTTAGTATATCTCCGTATAAGAAACGAGGGTTTAATATTCAGTATCCTCCGTATACAGAACGAGGGTTTAATATTCAGTATCTCTCCGTATACAGAATCGAGGGTTCAAGTATTCAGTATCCTCCCGTATAAGAATCGAGGGGTCAAGTATCAGTATCCCTCCCGTATACAGAAAGAGGGTTCAACTACAGTATCCTCCCGTATAAAGAATCGAGGGTTCAAGTATTCAGTATCTTCCCGTATACAGAATCGAGGGTTCAAGTTTCAGGATCCTCCCGTACAGATCGAGGGTCAAGATTCAGTATCTCTCCCGTAACAGAATCAGGGTTCAAGTATTCAGTATCCCTCCCGTATACAGAATCGAGGAGGATGTTAAGATAAGTTTCTCGTTCTTCAGTAAGTTTCAGTATTCGTCACTTCATCGTTTCGGGGGTCAAAGTATTCAGTACGCTTGTATACAGAAGAGATGGTTCAAGTTTTCAGTATCTCTCTCCGTATACAGAATAGAGGGTTTCAAGTATTCCGTATCCTCTGTATACAGAATCGAGGGGTTAGTATTCAGTATCTCTCCCGATACAGAATTGAGGGTTCAAGTATTCAGTATCTCTCCGGTTACAGAATCGAGGGTTTTAAGTATTCAGATCTCTCCGTATACAGAATCGAGGGTTCAAGTATTCAGTATCTTCCCGTATACAGAATCGAGGGGTTCAAGTATTCAGTATCCTCCGTATACAGAATCGAGGGTTCAAGTATTCAGTATCTCTCCCGTATACAGAATCGAGGGTCATTTTAGTATCTCCGTTACAGAATCGAGGGTTCAAGTATTCATATCCTCCTGATACAGAATCGAGGGTTCAAGTATTCAGTATCTCCCGTATACAGAATTGAGGGTTCAAGTATTCAGTATCTCTCCGTACCATACAGAATCGAGGGTTCAAGTATTTCATATCCCTCCGTATACAGAATCGTGTCAAGTATTCAGTATCCTCCCGTATACAAGAATCAGGTTTCGTTCAAGGATCAGTCTCTCTCCGGTATACAGAATGAGGGTTCAAGTATTAGTATCTTTCCGTATACAGAATCGAGGGTTCATATTTCAGTATCCTCCCGTATACAGAATCGGGGTTCAAGTATTCAGTATCTCTCCGGGTATTACAGAATCGAGGGTTCAAGTATTTGCTATCTCTCCCGTATACAGAATCGAGATTCAGTATCTCTCCGTAACGAATTGAGGGTTCAAGTTTTCGTATCTGTCCGTATACAGAATCGAGGGTTCAAGTTTTCAAATCTTCCGTATAACAGAATCGAGGGTTCAAGTATCAGTATCTCTCCGTATCAGAACGAGGGTTCAAGTATTCAGATCCTCCCGTATAGAGAATCGAGGGTTCAAGAGATTCAGTATCCCTCCCGTTATACAGAATCGAGGGTTCAAGTATTCAGTATCTCTCCCGTATATAAGAATCGAGGGTTAAGATCAGTTATTCCCTCCCGTATACAGAATCGAGGGTTCAAGTATTCAGTATTCTCCGTATACAGACGAGGGTTCAAGTATTCAGTATCTCTCCGTATACAGAATCGAGGGTTCAAGTTTTCAGTATCCTCCGTATACAGAATCGAGGGGGAAGTATTCAGTATCTCTCCCGTGATACAAAGAAGCGAGGTTCAAGTATTCAGTATCTCCGTATACGAATAGAGGGTTCAAGTATTAGTACCTCCCGTATACAGAATCGAGGTTCAAGTATCCGTATCTCTCCGTATACGAATCAGGGTAGATATTCAGTATCCTCCGTATACAGAATCGAGGGTTCAAGTATTCAGTCTCTCCCGTATACAGAATCGAGAGGGTCAAGTATTCAGTATCCCTCCCGTATCAGAATCGAGGGTTTTCAAGTATTCAGTATTCTCCGTTACAGAATGAGGTTCAAGTATTCAGTATTCTCCAGTATACAGAATCGAGGGGTTCAAGTATTCAGTATCTCTCCCGTATAAGAATCGAGGGTTTCAAGTATTCAGTATCCCTCGTATACAGAACAGAGGGTTCAAGTATTCCGATCTTTACGGTAGTAAAACAGAGATCGAGGGTCAAGTAAGTATTCAGTATCTCTCCGGTATACAGAATCGAGGGTTCAAGTATTCAGTATCTCTCCCGTATACAGAATCGAGGGTTCAAGTATTCAGTATCCCTCCCGTATACAGAATCGAGGGTTCAAGTATTCAGAATCTCTCCCGTATAGAGAATCGAGGGTTCAAGTATTCAGTATCCCTCCCGTATACAGAATCGAGGGTTCAAGTATTCAGTATCTCTCCCGTATAGAGAATCGAGGGTTGAAGTATTTAGTATCCCTCCTGTATACAGAATCGAGGGTTCAAGTATTCAGTATCTCTCCGGGATACAGAATCGAGGGTTCAAGTATTCAGTATCTCTCCCGTATACAGAATCGAGGGTTCAAGTTTTCAGTATCTCTCCCGTATAAAGAATCGAGGGTTCAAGTATTCAGTATCTCTCCCGTATACAAAATCGAGGGTTCAAGTATTCAGTATCTCTCCCGTATAGAGAATCGAGGGTTCAAGTATTTAGTATCTTTCCCGTATACAGAATCGAGGGTTCAAGTATTCAGTATCTCTCCCGTATACAAAATCGAGGGTTCAAGTATTCAGTATCTCTCCCGTATAGAGAATTGAGGGTTCAAGTATTTAGTATCTGTCCCGTATACAGAATCGAGGGTTCAAGTATTCAGTATCTCTCCCGTATACAGAATCGAGGGTTCAAGTATTCAGTATCTCTCCTGTATACAGAATCGAGGGTTCAAGTATTCAGTATCCCTCCCGTATACACAATCGAGGGTTCAAGTATTCAGTATCCCTCCCATATACAGAATCAAGGGTTCAAGTATTCAGTATCTCTCCGGTATACAGAATTGAGGGTTCAAGTATTTAGTATCTCTCCCGTATACAGAATCGAGGGTTCAAATATTCAGTATCTCTCCCGTATACAGAATCGAGGGTTCAAGTATTCAGTATCCCTCCCGTATACAGAATCGAGGGTTTAAGTATTCAGTTTCCCTCCTGTATACAGAATAGAGGGTTCAAGTATTCAGTATCTCTCCCGTATATAGAATAGAGGGTTCAAGTATTCAGTATCTCTCCCGTATACAGAACGAGGGTTCAAGTTTCAGTTTCCCTCCCATATACGAATCGAGGGCTCAAGTATTCAGTATCTCTCCGGTATACAGAATCGAGGGTTCAAGTATTCAGTTTCTCTCCCGTATATAGAATCGAGGGTTCAAGTACTCAGTATCTCTCCCGTATACAGAATCAAGGGTTCAAGCATTCAGTATCTCTCGGGTATACAGAATCAAGGGTTCAGTTTTAGTATCTCTCCCGTATACAGAATCGAGGGTTCAAGTATTCAGTATCCTCCCGTATACAAAATCGAGGTTCAAGTATTCAGTATCTCTCCAGTATACAGAATCGAGGGTTCAAGTTTTAGTATCTCTCCCGTACAGAATCGAGGGTTCAATTATTCAGTATCTCTCCCTTATACAAAGCGAGGGTTCAAGTATTCAGTATCTCTCCTGTATACAGAAGCGAGGGTTCAAGTATTCAGTATCTCTCCCGTGTACAGAATAGAGGGTTCAAGTTTCAGTATCTCTCCCTATACAGAATCGAGGTTCAAGTATTCAGTATCCGTCCTGTATACAGAACCGGGGTTTCAAGTATTCAGTATCTCTCTGGTATACAGAATCGAGGGTTCAAGTATTCAGTATCTCTCCCGTATACAAAATCGAGGGTTCAAGTATTCAGTATCTCTCCTGTATATAGAATCGAGGGTTCAAGTATTCAGTATCTCTCCCGTGTACAGAATAGAGGGTTCAAGTATTCAGTATCTCTCCCGTATACAGAATCGAGGGTTCAAGTATTCAGTATCCGTCCTGTATACAGAACCGAGGGTTCAAGTATTCAGTATCTCTCTGTTATACAGAATCGAGGGTTCAAGTATTCAGTATCTCTCTCTCCCGTATACAGAATCGAGGGTTCAAGTATTCAGTATCTCTCTGGTATACAGAATCGAGGGTTCAAGTATTCAGTATCTCTCCCGTATACAGAATCAAGGGTTCAAGTATTCAGTATCCCTCCCGTATACAGAATCGAGGGTTTCAATTTTCAGTATCCCTCCCATACAGAATCGAGGGTTCAAGTATTCAGTATCTCTCCCGTAAACAGAATCAAGGGCTCAAGTATTCAGTATCCCTCCCGTATACAGAATCGAGGGTTCAAGTATTCAGTATCGCTCCTGTATACAGAATAGAGGGTTCAAGTATTCAGTATCTCTCCCGTATACAGAATTGAGGGTTCAAGTATTCAGTATCTCTCCTGTATACAGAATCGAGGGTTCAAGTATTCAGTATCTTCCCGTATACAGAATTGAGGGTTCAAGTATTCAGTATTCTCCGGTATACAGAACTGAGGGTTGAAGTATTCAGCTCTCTCCTAACAGAAATCGAGGGGTTCACACGTATTCAGTATCTCTCCCCCGGATAACACGAATGTAGACGGGGTTCAAGTATTCAGTATCTTCTCCAGTATTTACAGAATCGAGGGTTAAGTATTCAGTATTCTCCGTATACAGAATCGAGGGTTTCAAGTATTCAGTATCCCTCCGATCACAGAATCGAGGGTTCAAGATTCAGTATCTCTCCCTGTATACAGATAATTGAGGGTCAAGTATTCAGTATCTCCCAGTATACAGAATCGAGGGCTTCAAGTATTCACTATCCCCCCGAACAGTCCAGAATCGAGGGTTAAAGTATCAGTAGTCCCTCCCGTATACAGAATTAGAGGGTTTCAAGGATTCAGTATCTCCCGTAAAGACGAGCGGTATACAGACTATCATGAGGGTTCAAATATCAGTTCATCCGCGATACAGAATCGAGGGTTTTCAAGTATTCAGTATACTCTCGGTGCATACAGAACGAGGGTTCATCCGTCCAGAATTACGGTATACCGTTCCCCGTATACCAGAATCGAGATTCAGTCATCTTCCGGTATACAGAATTGAGGGTTCAAGTTTTAGTCTCTGTCCCGGATACAGAACGAGGGTTCACAGTTTCAATATATCTCTCCCGTATACAGAATCGAGGGTTCAAGTATTCAGTATCTCTCCGTAGCAGAATCGAGGGTTCAAGTATTAGAATCTCTCCAGGATAGACGAACAGAATCGAGGGTTCAAGTATTCAGTTATCCAACTCACCGTATACAGAATCGAGGGTTCAAGTATTCAGTAAGCTCTCCCGTATATAGAGAATCGAGGGTTCACAGTTTCGTATCCTCCCGTATAACAGAATCGAGGGTTTAAGTATTCAGTACTGGTCCCGGTCTATACAGAAATCGAGGGTTCAAAGTATTCAGAAGATCTCTCCGTATACAGAAATCGAGGGTTCAAGTTTTCAGTATCTCTCCCGTATAAAGATCGAAGGTTCAAGTATTCGTATCTCTCCCGTATACAAAATCGAGGGTTCAAGTAATTCAGTATCTTCTGTATAGAGAATCGAGGGTTCAAGTATTTAGTACCTTTCCCGTATACAGAATCGAGGGTTCAAGTATTCAGTATCTCTCCCGTCATACAGAATCCAGGGCTAAAGTATCAGTATCCCTCTGTATACAAAGCAGGGTTCAAGTATTAGTATCTCTCTGTTACAGAATCAGGCTCAAGTATTCAGATCCCTCCGTACTACAGAATCGAGGTCGTTCAAGTATTCAGTATCTCTCCCGTATACAGGAATCGAGGGTTCAAGTATTCAGTTTCTCTCCCGTATACAGAACGAGGGTTCAAGTATTCAGTATCTCTCCGTATACAGAATCGAGGGTTCAAGTATTCAGTATCCTCCATGTAACGAATCGAGGGGTCCAGTATTCAGTATCTTCCCCATACCAGGGTAAATTCCGAAGCGAGGGTTCAAGTATTCCAGTAAAAACTCCCGTATACAGAATCGAGGGTTCAAGTATCCAGTATCCCTCCCAGTATACAGAATCGAGGGTAAGTATTCAGTTTCCC
Source organism: Hymenochirus boettgeri (assembly GCA_019447015.1). Classification (NCBI taxonomy): domain Eukaryota; kingdom Metazoa; phylum Chordata; class Amphibia; order Anura; family Pipidae; genus Hymenochirus; species Hymenochirus boettgeri. The sequence continues at coordinate 5,503 of JAACNH010001649.1, read as the reverse complement.
TCCTGTATACAGATAGAGGGTTCAAGTATTCAGATCTCTCCCGTATTATAGAATACGAGGGTTCAGTATTCAGTATCTCTCCCGTATACAGAATCGAGGGTTCATTCAAGTATTCGTTTCCTCCCATATACTGAATCGGGGTCAAGTATTCAGTATCTCTCCGGTATACAGAATCGAGGGTTCAAGTATTCAGTATCCTCCCGTATATAGACAGGGTTCAAGTACTCAGATCTATCCGTATACAGAATCAAGGGTTCAAGCATTTCATATCTCTCGGGTATACAGAATCAAGGGTTCAAGTATTTAGTATTCTCCCGTATACAGAATCGAGGGTTCAATATTCAGTATCCTCCGTATACAAAATCGAGAGTTCAAGATTCAGTATCTCTCCAGTATACAGAATCGAGGGTTCAAGTATTTAGATCTCTCCGTATACAGAATCGAGGGTTCAAGATTCAGTATCTTCCCTTATCAAAATCGAGGGTTCAAGTATTCAGTATCTCTCCTGTATATAGAATCGAGGGTTCAAGTATTCAGTATTCTCTCCGTGTACCGAATAGAGGGTTCAAGAATCAGTATCTCTCCCGTATACAGAATCGAGGATTCAAGTATTCAGTATCCGTCCTGTATACAGAACGGGGTTCAAGTTTCGTATCTCTCTGGTATAAGAATCGGGGTTCAAGTATCAGTATCTCTCCCGTATACAAATCGAGGGTTCAAGTATTCAGTATCTCTCCTGTATATAGAATCGAGGGTTCAAGTATTCAGTATCTCTCCCGTGTACAGAATAGAGGGTTCAAGTATTAAGTATCTTTCCCGTATACAGAATCGAGGGTTCAAGTATTCAGTATTTTTCCCGTATAGAGAATCGAGGGCGGTCTAAGTATTTAGTATCTTTCCCGTATACAGAATCGAGGGTTCAACTATTCAGTATCCCTCCCGTATACAGAAGCGAGGGGTTCAAGTATCAGATTCTCCCGTATACAGAATCGAGGGTTCAAGTTTTCAGTACCTCCCGTATACAGAATCGAGGGGTTCAAGTACTCAGTATCTCTCCCGTATAAAAGAGGTTCAACTATTCAGTATCACTCCCGTATACAGAATCGAGGGTTCAAGTATTCAGTATCTCTCCCGTATACAGAATCGAGGGTTCAAGTTTTCAGTATCCCTCCCGTATACAGAATCGAGGGTTCAAGTATTCAGTATCTCTCTCCGTAAACAGAATCAAGGGCTCAAGTATTCAGTATCCTCCCGTATACAGAATCGAGGGTTCAAGTATTCAGTATCGTCCTGTATACAGATAGAGGGTTCAAGTATTCAGTATCTCTCCGTATACGAATGAGGGTTCAAGTATTCAGGATCTCTCCTGATACAGAATCGAGGGGTCAAGTATTCAGTATCTCTCCCGTATACAGAATGAGGGTTTAAGTATTCAGTATCTCTCCGGTATACAGAATCGAGGTTTACTTTAAGTATTCAGAATCTCTCCCGTTATACAGAAACGCGGGTTTCAAGATTCAGTATCTCTCCGATATACAGAATCGAGGGTTCAAGTATTCAGTACTCTCCCGTATACAGAATCGAGGGTTCAAGTATCAGTATCTCCGTATACAGAATCGAGGGTTCAAGTATTCAAGTATCTCTCCGTATACAGAATCGAGGGTTCAAGTATTCAGTATCCCTCCTGTATACAGAATCGAGGGTGTCAAGTATTCAGTATCTATCCCGTATACAGAATGAGGGTTCAAGTATTCAGTATCTCTCCCGTATACAGAATCGAGGGTTCAAGTATTCACTATCCCTCCCGTATACAGAATCGAGGGTTCAAGTATTCAGTATCCCTCCCGTATACAGAATTAAGGGTTCAAGGATTCAGTATCTCTCCGGTATACAGAATTGAGGGTTCAAGTATTAGTAATTTTCCAGTATACGAATCGAGGGTTCAAACTATTCAGTATCCCTCCCGTGTACAGAATCGAGGGTTCAAGTATTCAGTATCTCTCCGGTATACAGAATCGAGGGTTCAAGTATTTAGTATCTTTCCCGTATACAGAATCGAGATTCAGTATCTCTCCGTAACGAATTGAGGGTTCAATGTTTTTATATCTGTCCGTATACAGAATCGAGGGTTTCAAGTTTCATATCTCTCCCGTATACAGAATCGAGGGTTCAAGTATCAGTATCTCTCCCGTATGCAGAACGAGGGTTCAAGTATTCAGAATCTTCCCGTATAGAGAATCGAGGTCTGTCAAGTATTCAGTATCCCTCCCGTATACAGAATCGAGGGTTCAAGTATTCAGTATCTCTCCCGTATATAGAGAATCGAGGTTTCAAGTATTTAGTATCCCTCCCGTATACAGAATCGAGGGTTCAAGTATTCAGTATGTCTCCGGTATACAGAATCGAGGGTTCAAGTATCAGTATCTCTCCGTATACAGAATCAGGGTTCAAGTTTTCAGTATCTCTCCCGTATAAAGAATCGAGGGTTCAAGTATTCAGTATCTCTCCCGTATACAAAATCGAGGGTTCAAGTATTCAGTTTCTCTCCTGTATAGAGAAGAGGGTTCAAGTATTTAGGACCTTTCCCGTATACAGAATCGAGGGTTCAAGTATTCAGTATCTCTCCCGTATACAGAATCAAGGGCTCAAGTATTCAGTATCCCTCCTGTATACAGAACGAGGGTTCAAAGTATTCAGTATCTCTCCTGTATAAGAATCAAGGGCTCAAGTATTCAGTATCCCTCCCGTATACAGAATCGAGGGTTCAAGTATTCAGTATCTCTCCGTATACAGAATTGAGGGTTCAAGTATTCAGTATCTCTCCCGTATACAGAATCGAGGGTTCAAGTATTCAGTATCTCTCCCGTATAGAGAATCGAGGGTTCAAGTATTCAGTATCCCTCCTGTATACAGAATCGAGGGTTCAAGTATTCAGTATCTTTCCGGTAAACAGAATCGAGGGTTCAAGTATTCAGTATCTCTCCCGTATATACAGTATGTCTCCCGTATACAGAATCGAGGGTTCAAGTATTCAGTAAAACTCCCGTATACAGAATCGAGGGTTCAAGTATTCAGTATCCCTCCCGTATACAGAATCGAGGGTTTAAGTATTCAGTTTCCCTCCTGTATACAGAATAGAGGGTTCAAGTATTCAGTATCTCTCCCGTATATAGAATAGAGGGTTCAAGTATTCAGTATCTCTCCCGGATACAGAATCGAGGGTTCAAGTATTCAGTTTCCCTCCCATATACTGAATCGAGGGCTCAAGTATTCAGTATCTCTCGGTATACAGAATCGAGGGTTCAAGTATTCAGTTCTCTCCCGTATATAGAATCGAGGGTTCAAGTACTCAGTATCTCTCCCGTATACAGAATCAAGGGTTCAAGCATTCAGTATCTCTGGGTATACAGAATCAAGGGTTCAAGTATTTAGTATCTCTCCCGTATACAGAATCGAGGGTTCAAGTATTCAGTATCCCTCCCGTATACAGAATCGAGAGTTCAAGTATTCAGTATCTCTCCAGTATACAGAATCGAGGGTTCAAGTATTTAGTATCTCTCCCGTATACAGAATCGAGGGTTCAAGTATTCAGTATCTCTCCTTATACAAAATCGAGGGTTCAAGTATTCAGTATCTCTCCTGTATATAGAATCGAGGGTTCAAGTATTCAGTATCTCTCCCGTGTACAGAATAGAGGGTTCAAGTATTCAGTATCTCTCCCGTATACAGAATCGAGGATTCAAGTATTCAGTATCCGTCCTGTATACAGAACCGAGGGTTCAAGTATTCAGTATCTCTTGGTATACAGAATCGAGGGTTCAAGTATTCAGTATCTCTCCCGTATACAAAATCGAGGGGTCAAGTATTCAGATTCTCTCCTGTTATTAGAATCGAGGGTTCAAGTATTCAGTATCTCTCCGTGTACAGAATAGAGGGTTCAAGAGTATTCAGTATCTCTCCCGTATACAGAATCGAGGGTCAAAGTATTCGATCCTCCTGTATACAGAACCGAGGGTTCAAGTATTCAGTATCTCTCTGTTATACAGAATCGAGGGTTCAAGTATTCAGTATCTCTCCCGTATACAGAATCGAGGGTTTAAGTATTCAGTATCCCTCCCGTATACAGAATCAAGGGTTCAAGTATTCAGTATCTCTCCCGTATACAGAATCGAGGGTTCAAGTATTCAGTTATCTCTCCCGTATACAGAATCGAGGGTTCAAGTATTCAGTATCTCTCCCGTATACAGAATCGAGGGTTCAAGTATTCAGTATCTCTCCGGTATACAGAATCGAGGGTTCAAGTATTCAGTATCTCTCCGTATACAGAACGAGGTTCAAGTATTCAGTATCTCTCCCGTATACAGAATCGAGGGTTCAAGTATTCAGTATCTCTCCCGTATACAGAATCGAGGGTTCAAGTATTCAGTATCTCCCCCCGTATACAGAATCAAGGGTTCAAGTATTCAGTATCTCTCCCAATTACGAATAGAGGGTTCAAGTATTCAGTATCTCTCCGGTATACAGAATCGAGGGTTTTAAGTATTCAGAACTCTCCGTATACAGAATCGAGGGTCAAGTATTCAGTAACTCTCCCGTATACAGAATCGAGGGTTCAAGTATTCAGTATCCCTCCCGTATACAGAATCGAGGGTTCAAGTTTCAGTATTTCTCCGGTATACAGAATCAGGGGTTCAAGTATTCAGTATTTCTCGGTTCAGAATCGAGGGTTCAGGTATTTAGTATCTCTCCCGTATACAGTCGAGGGTTCAACTATTCAGTATCTCTCCCATATCAGAATCAAGGGTTTACAGTCGTTTCTGCAAAATTGATAAATTCCAAAAATTATTTGACAATTATTGGGGAAAAATCCAAAATATGAAAGTCAGAGAATCGACACGCCAACCATTTCATTTTCATCTGAACAACCACAAGTTCTACCTATCCTCGTCTGCCTAGCATTTTCCTGGAATAGGCAGTACAAAGATGGTGGGTTTGAGGCATGACGGGTTGACAGGAAAGTGGATAGGTCCCACTGTCCCTGCTATATGTTAATGTTGGATGGTCTAGTTCCATTACCATATGAAGAGAAAAACTAGAGCCTTACGCATTTCTTGGTCAACCACAGTCCTTCCAAACTACATGTATTTGTTTAATGTATCCAGTGTAATGTATGTATAAGTAATGTATTTCAACAATCAAACTTTTTGTATTCTCTTTTTATTTTATCTACCCTCCTATTTCTGGAGAAAAACAATGGACCAGAAACATGGGGGGATCTCACTGACACTGACAGACCTGTTAAACATGTCTGCCCAGAACAACTCCCACCCTGGGATAAAGGATGGTGGTTCTGAACAAGATAGGTCTATGGGTGCACAATGTGCTATTAGTCCATTTTAAGGTTGTGTCAAATATATAATTGTTTGACATCCCATTAAATATAAATATATTAAGTTTGAACTTGTTTCTTTTTGTTGCATTGGTGATATATGAATAATATACA
>JAACNH010001648.1:0-54875 GCA_019447015.1 Hymenochirus boettgeri | reverse complement strand
CCCAACTCTACTTTATGTAGAGTTGGGAAAGGGTTTGTCACTGTGAGAACGGTAAAGCTATGGAACTGTCTTCCAGTGGACGTTGTTATAGCAGGTTCATTGGTCAGTTTCAAAAAAAAGCTGGATGAGTTTCTGCAAACAAGGAATGTTGCAAGTTACTGGTATTGATACATAAAGTAGAGTTGGGAAAGGGTTTGTCACTGTGAGAACGGTAAAGCTATGGAACTGTCTTCCAGTGGACGTTGTTATGGCAGGTTCATTGGTCAGTTTAATAAAAAGCTGGATGAGTTTCTGCAAACAAGGAATGTTACAAGTTACTGGTATAAATACATAAAGTAGAGTTGATCCAGGGAAATTTCCAATTGCCACTTCAGGAAGGAATTTTTTCCCCTTCATAAATTTGGTGGGTTTTTTTGCCTTCCTCTGGATCAACAGGCAGGAAATGAGGATATTGCTAGATGGGTTGGACTGGATGGACGTATGTCTTTATTCAAATACTATAACATACTAATATACTATGTGAATCTGTTAAAGGGTATGTTCACCCTTAAAACAAAAAACTAATTTACTAACCAGATATAAACAAGAAAAGAGATGATATCACAATGCACATTCCTGGGCCCCATATATCATAATATCTGTGCTAGTGCAAACAGTAAAAACATGGGGGGGGTTTAGTTACAATTTTATGCATTAAAGTGAAAATAAAATTGTTTATTATTTTCCGTATCCCTTCTAGTGAGGGGTTATAAGTTGTTACTAGGGGTACCCGAGTGTTTCTTTGTACTGTAGGAGGTTTTCACGGGGAATCCTCAAAGCTTTGTTCGTGTTCGCAGTAATGGTTCTAGCTTGTCAACTAAATAAACTGTTCGTTTATTATTTATTATAGAAAGAGTATCCGAGTACTGCTTGTGAAGTTTCTCATTCATCCAGGTCATGGTATATCTGTTGTATTCAGTTAGATCAACTGGACTTGAAGTTTAGTTCTTGAAAGAACTAAAGTTGAAGTCCAGTTGATCTAATTGAATACAACAGATATATCAGAGGACTCTTATCTTTAACAATGTTTGTAATTCCTGCCTTTAAAAATGAACCAATCATAACTGTTGCTTGTTTCTTTTCCCCCCATCATGCCTTATAAATAAACCAATTATTATTACTGCCTCTTCCTATCTTCCCATAGTCCTCTGTGTCCAGTCTATTATAAGGCTGTCACTCTAGTGGGTCATTGGTTATGACTGTTGAGGTTTAGTAGACAAACTGCATTGAATTGATAATAAATCCCCAATAAGGCAGTCTATGGGTTCCTCTCACTATGGGGTGCCATATAGGGGTATCAATGGTATCGCTTCTCAGCCCTTTTACTAAGATCAAATATAGAATCTGTTTTTATCAGTGGAGAAGGGGAAAGCCCTCAAGTGCGAGGGGGGTTATCCTCCCATGCTCCCTGGTAGGTCTGCACACTACACAATTTGATCATCAGAAAGCCTGGTCTTTCCTAAACACTGGATACACATGTGTTTTTGCAATAACCTCACTTCCTGTCATAGTATTGTCTCTGGCAAAAACGGCTGGTACCTAATTTGTCTTTTCTTATTTAGCCATCGGACGCTTTGATATTGGGAAGGATAAAAAATGTTGACTGCGTTCTGCTTGCAAGGTAATTACCTGTTTAATCAATATATGGACGTATGTCTTTATACAACCTCCAATACTATGTTACTATGTAACTGTTAGACATTATGGGTAGGGTATAAAGGTTGGACTAGATGGACGTATGTCTTTATACAACCTCCAATACTATGTTACTATGTAACTGTTATACAGACATTATGGGCAGGGTATAAAGGTTGGACTAGATGGACGTATATCACGTATAATGATGTAATATATGTATACATAGAGTAGATCAAATAAGTGTCCCATAACTTATTCCTCACCAAAAAACTAAATTAGTTACTGTTCCTATAGATTTGAGGCAGTTTTCTTTTTGTGCCTTTCCTCCAAGAAGTTATTAAACTCGTTTATACTTCCAATTAAATGAACATTTCACTGTAGTTTCTTAGCCAGCAAAAGAGCAATGTCAAGTACCTCTTTACTGCTTAGGAAGAACCATGTGACGTCCCCACGAGCCTTGGAATAAATCTTCTCTATCTATCGTGGCTCTGTTTTCTCTTTCACCATAAGCAGTTATTATATTCTTTATAACAACAACTTGTCAAATTAAATTTAATCCATCAAATTCATTTTATCAGATTCAAGAAAGGTGCTGGAGTTGACAGAGGAAGAGATGCCGTATACAAAGGAACTATTTACCCTATAATAACATTAACCTGACTTCCACCTCTCTGTGTGACCTACATGTGGGGAAATCCCTGTAAACAAGCTATGCTTGAAATCATATTGAACAGTCTCTTCTCGGCTTGTAAATTGGCATTAGATTGACTTCTGTGATTGGCACGGACATATCTTTACAGAGATTTTACCCCCATTGTAAAAGATAAAGCTATTACATGGAGTTCCATGACCATAAAGACTTAGTTGGACAGGTCATGGACTTCCACATCCTATTAACTATCCATATAACCATTAAAGCACCTTTTATAAGAATACATTTTACAGGATATTCATGATCTTTTAGGTTTGTCCCAAATAAAAGTCTGCGTGTCCTTGGTTTTACAGCCGTGGATCGGGATTCTGTCTGGATGATGTGCCAGCAAAGAAAGATTTAACTCCCCCGATCATTGCTCCCGGAGTACTCTATGATGTTAACCACCAATGCCAACTTCAGTACGGACCCAATGCAACCTTCTGTGAAGAAGTTGATGTAAGTTCGCAGTTCCATATACAGGATCTTGGGTTTTACATATGTTCTGCCAATTTCTGTAGATGGTCAACATGTAAGTTGCATTATTAAGATATATTACACATATGTCTTAGAAATAATGGGGATCAAACATTTTGAGAGACATTAGGTCCACAAACACATATGTAACAATTGTGTGCCATCATTACAGAGTTGTCACCAACCATTTCCCTTGTGGTTACCCAAGAGATTTCTAATTGAACTAACACAATATTGTGGGGTACATGTCCTGATCCTAATGGACATGATGATGCTGTGACTTAGCGTTAAGAAACAGCTTATAGTTAGTTTCACTTGATGTCCAAGCTTTACACTATCTGGGGCATTGTTCACCAATAGAACATGTCAGAGGACACGAGGACATCCCTTAAGACTTGAAGAAAAAAGGTTTAGGCTTCAAGCTCGGAAAGGGTTTTTCACTGTGAGAACGGTAAAGCTATGGAACTGTCTTCCAGTGGACGTTGTTATGGCAGGTTCATTTTCAAAAAAAAGCTGGATGTGTTTCTACAAACAAGGAATGTTGCAAGTTACTGGTATTGATACATAAAGTAGAGTTGGGAAAGGGTTTGTCACTGTGAGATCGGTAAAGCTATGGAACTGTCTTCCAGTGGACGTTGTTATGGCAGGTTCATTGGTCAGTTTAATAAAAAGCTGGATGAGTTTCTACAAACAAGGAATGTTACAAGTTACTGGTATTGATACATAAAGTAGAGTTGGTCCAGGGAAATTTCCGATTGCCACTTGGAGTCAGGAAGGAATTTTTTCCCCTTCATAAATTTGGTGGGGGTTTTTTGCCTTCCTCTGGATCAACAGTTAGGCAGGAAATGAGGATATTGCTAGATGGGTTGGACTGGATGGACGTGTGTCTTTATTCAACCTCAAATACTATAAACTATAAACTATAAACTACTGATTGCAAATAATGAAAATGTTGTCAGGTTAAACTGCTCCAGTACTCGATATTATATTATGATGGACCTTTTTTTATTATACTGTAATAACTGGTGGATGGTCTGCTTGAGGAGGGATGAAAATAATAAAATATAAAGAAGTTACCCCAAATGATATTAGTATTTTATAGAATCATATTTGTTACAATAGAATAAAAATGTAACAAAAAAATAACTAAATAGAAGAAACTCATTGTATCCCACTTTTCAAATATTTTATTTCCTACAGTGCCGACTGCATATAGACATTTGTTTTTAATGTTATCTCTATAACTCTAATAGAGTTTCCGGTGAATTGTCCAGATAGGACCCAACCCAACAATGAATTGCATATGCACCACACCCTTTGTGTACACATCATATTAATGCAATAGGATTGGTTAATGTGTGATCATATGATTCAGTGTTCTCCCAAGGGTCTTTTAGCTGGGGGGCCCACCTGGCTACTTTTTCATGCCACCCGGCTGGAAAAAATGTCTTGAGAGAACAACATTGTGATTTAATAAAAATTTAGGTGAAGGTTTAATACAATAGGTGCCAATAGGTCAGTACAAACTCCCTCCAAAACTGCCCTGTCAAGACCCCCTTTTTTACAATTGTGAGATTATTTTAGCACGTGTTAACTAGCTTTGGTGAGATCCCCCAGGCTGTAAAAGCGTGGCACAGCAAACCTGCAACGCTGTAACATGGCAGCTACCATGTTACATCTGGGTTACCTTCAGATGTTATAAAACTACAACTCCCTGCATCCTGCATTTATGAATAATGGGAGTCGTAGTTTTCAAACATCTATTAGGACGAAGGTTATACATCCCTGACCTATATAATGAACATGATGCAAGGCTGTTCAGTATTCCCATTAGAATACGAAGAAGGCTGGATTTGTTTCAATGTCGAGATCGCCGTTACTGCTACTTTATAAATACGATTGAGCAGTAACGGAAGCGATATGCGAAACGGTGATCGCAGCGATACTGAATTTCTGCTTTATAAATAGCGTTAAGTCCAAAAAGTGTGCCTAGACAGGCGGGGGAAAGTTAATGCCCCTTTATAAATATCCCCCTTAGCATCACTGACCTCATTTTCACAATTTCACAAGGAAATAGTCACCTCCATCCATTTCGATTGTGACTTCTTCTTAGCTTATATTGAAATAAGCAAACGTTGTATGAGAGCCATAGGCAAAAAGTTTTATTACATGCTTATTACATTATTACAGTTTTATTACATACATTCTTCTAAGCTTATATACAGACATATTACAATCAATTTGCAGGAACCCTGCACACTGACCGAAGAAAGGCTTGCTGACATTGAAGCGAGCGGTGTTTCTGGGTCATCTTAGCATGATCATTAGGTTAAATGTGGGTCTAGAAAGATCTGAAAACCCAAATACAATATTTGTCTTCATCGCTGTGTTTATTTTTTTGCTTAATCTGCTGAGTAATAATAGGGTTAGAGTAAAGGTGGCCATACATATATACAATTTTCATACTCGACCCGATCCTGCCGGAACCGCCTCCCCCGTTCTTCTAAGCGACCAACATGTGATTGCAAAATGGATGGGATTTGCGATCGCATGCCGGTTGCATAGAAGAACGGCGGAGGCGGTTCCAGCCGGATCGGGTCAAAGGCCGCGGGAGTGCTCAGTCGGGTAAGAAAATTGTATATATGTATGGCCACCTTTATAGTGAGATTTAGAATTAGAGTGAGAATAAGACTTACATAGTAACATACTGTAGTAATTGAGGTTGAATAAAGACATACGTCCATCAAGTCCAACCTATTCACCCTCCTTTTTAACCCTACCTAACAGTTGACCCAGAGGAAGGCAAAAAAAAGGGGAGGGATTCCTTCCTGACTCCAAACAACAATCGTAAAGTAACCCAGGATCCCTGGAGTTACCAAGGCTTCCCACTCTTTACACAATAGACTTCAATCTACTAACACAGGATTGGTCTTCATTGACTGCAATACCTCCCCTTGTAGTCTTTTAGTCTTTAGTTAAAAAGAAAAAAGTAATTCAATCAATTTAGCATAATCAGAAATTTCAATTCCCCAAAAGGAATATAAAATTCACAGGCCATTAGTTACGTTTCTGCTTTAGTTGATGTTTAAAGAGCGATATAGGGACAGTAGACTGACATTAATGATCTGTGATTTTAATGACACATTAAGATAATGTAATAACATCATTCTAACGAGAAATGTCACTATCCTTTCAGAACGTGTGCCAGACTCTTTGGTGTTCAGTAAAGAATTCTTGTCGTTCTAAACTGGATGCTGCAGCCGATGGTACCAGATGTGGGGAAAATAAAGTGAGTTGTGCCCTGTCAATGTTCATTTGCAATTTAATGGTATGAACTATTAACACTCTTACAACATTTCAACAATAATTTTCGCTATAGTCTGTATAAATTCAATTGGGAACGCATTGCAGTGCTGTGTGGGATTGTTGGATCCTGGTGTTAGTAGAGCTCAGCTCCTTTACATACTGAATAAACCCCTCTTTATATCTAGACCTTTATAATCATCATCATCAATAAATACATATGAATGGATCTGGCTATTGTATTCTATTGTGAGCTCATGATTAAACCCCAGGACCCTTTTTTATTTTACTAAATCAATATTATTCCATATCTCCTAACAAGATAACTAAATAAAGACATACTGATAGGTTGTGTTAAATAAATGTGTTTAGATTGTAAGTTCTTCGGGGCAGGGCCTGATGTGAATGTATACATGTAACTGTAAAGTGCTACGGAAGATGTTGTCGCTATATAAATCCACAATGATAATATTAACTACCATTGACAACTGCAAGCACCGCCCACTCAATCTGGGCTCTACCCAGTAGTAAAAAATTCTTCCTGCAGAACTTGTCTCTCATTGGTTAGCCCCTGGGCCAGAAGGAGTTTCCATTTCGAATTCGGAACTGCTGGTTTCAAAATATTCCAAACTTTGAACTTTATATCGAAAATCGAGATTATTTGAAAACTCCATTAGAAAATCTAAAACTCTATAAGAAAAATCAAAAATTCTTTTTATTGAAATCTCTAAAAACATCAAATAGTGAAATAGACATCAATATTGAAAATTTGTGGTTGAAAATTCGGAAAAATTTTGATTCGAAAATGGATTAAACTCCAACACAATCTAGCTAGCTACCTGTATCCACCCTGTATATCCAATCTAAGCGTAGCTACCTGTGATCCCGCCACCAGGGGGGGGGGCAAGCGGAAGCGAGCGGCTGCGTGAATCCATCTGCTAGCCATACCTGTATCCACCCTGTATATCCAATCTAGCATTACCTGTAACCACCCTGTATATCCAATCTAGCTAGCTACCTGTATCCACCTGTATATCCAATCACACTACGAATACCTTATCCACCCTGTATATCCAATCTAGCTAGCTACCTGTATTCACCCTGTATATAAACCCAGCACATTTAGCTTAGGAAGCTTTGAGGGGTTATTGAGGGGTTATTGGGCTGAACTTTGTGTATATGTTCATTATATTAACCAAATAACGCAAATCATTACATTTTAATTATTCTTTCCTGGATTTTATTTGCCCTTTCAACTATCGGAGATACATGTTTACAGTATTGATGACTGATAATGTGAAGACTGCTGAAAATATTGTCTAGGTCGGGGATTCTTGAATGATGTGCCTCCAGGTATTTGAAAAACTCCCAGCATTCCCTGGCTTCCCTCTGTAGTTGAGGAAAGCTGGGAGTTGTAGTTTTCAAACATCTGGAGGCACACCATTTGAGAATCCCTAGTCTAGGTGCCCATCTATCTTCTACAATCTGAGATGGATAAAAGCTCTCGGGTTAGTTGTGCACATTTGTTTTAAGATATCTTACAAATGTATTGTAGTCTATGGAAAGGGAAATGTCAGGAATACCTTGCATTGTTTAGAAGTTTAGTTTAAAACACATAATATTTAATTTAAAAATACATAGGCCGTATATAATATGCTAGGGGAATGGCATTGGGGGTATGAATGGGCAAAACCTTCTTTAGAAAATCTTTAGTCTAAAGGTGCCCAAACATTGAACCCACCTCCAGACCGATTCCAGGATATTCAATCAGTTCTTCAGGAACCGCCTTTACCATTCATTTCCGTTACCGACATATGATCACAAAGTGAATGGGCCAGGCGGGACCATCGCAATTTTATGTCCGTCATGAAAAAGAACAGAAAGGCGGTTCCTGAAGAATGGATTGAATGTCACAGGATTGATCGGGAGGGGAGTTTAATGTATGGGCACCTTTAGGGATCCTAAAAGGTCAGATCAATGTTTTAAAGAAAACAAGTTTAGCTTTAGAAACCAACCATCTTCGGCCATCTTTAGCTGCAAGAGGCTAATGGGGCAGAGGTTATACTATACACGCTCCTGTGATATACGGTGGGTTATCTTTGCAATACTGAATTAACGTTCGGCTTGAAATGAGATTTGCTTTATCAGCGGCTCCTCTGTTCTTTTTTTGGTTCCTTCCGGGTACCAGCTGTCAGTCATGTATGTGACGGTGAGGTAATTTCCAATGACTGCCTCCTCTGTAGTTGTGCGAGCTCATAAAACCGTCAGAGGAGGCAGCAACATTCAGGACTGTAATAAAGAAAAAGAAGGACTTGTTCCAGGGCCCACATTGGTAAGTATTGCAGTATTTTGGGGGGGTCCTTAGCAATACAGTAGAATATGGTTAGTGGGGTGGAAATTCCATTTAAAAATCAACAAACACTTTTTTTATTGTTGATCTTAGGAGGCTTAATTTGAACATTAATTGGTACAAAAAGTTGTCCTTTAATATCACTTCAGAACATTAACATTCTGTGTACAGTAAATCTTGATTTATTGCTACAGACAACCCATATATTATTTCACATATGGGTTGGTCTTGTTCTGATGAAGTAAGTGTAATTTATTACAATTCTTTTTATAAAATAACATTTTCAATACATCTGTTTTAAAAACCTTTTAAACTCTTTTGCCCTTATTTTTTAAACTATGCTAAATACCTTCTTAGTCTTCCTATACAAATGTTGGTTCACGACCTTAAGGCATAAAGCTATTTGTTACGTATCACAATACCTGTTTTTCTGTTCACTTCCAGTAACATTTACACAAAGGAATACCGGAACAATGTCATTGATTTCAATGTTGTACATAGATATTATTTGATGTTATATAAGCTGTTTGAAGGTTGATCAAAAAGCAAAATTATAAATCAGCTATTCTGAATGTTACCTGTAGTGTATGTCTAATGCTGGCCATACACTAGGCAGACATTAGATAGGTAAGACATTCATCCATAGACAAAAGTCTAATCTATCTAAATGTCTAAATACCGCATCTTACAGGCAGTGGTTTTTACCTTGATATCTGGCCCCAGTCAATTGCAAAAAAGAACTAGTCACTTCTTAGATAGATTAGATGTTTGTCTATAGACAAATGTTCAATCTTTCTAATATCTACAGTAAGTAGTGTATGGGTTACTATTTATTTGATATGCTTTCTTAATATGACAAAGCTCTTATTTGCCTTTACTCTGGCCAGCGACCTCCTAAACACCCATAATTCTGTAAGCCACGGTCAACAGTGGTCGAGCAAGAAGTCATTCTTCAAAACGCCATAGCTGATAGGGAACATCATTGGTTTAGTACTGACAGTGAACAGATAAGAGTGACAAAAAGCAATTCCCTAATGTAGTTGTTGGTTTTGAGAAATATATATGTGTATTGATAGGTAATTAACCATCTTTATTTAGACTGAGCACATTTGTAAAGAATGTATGGATTTGTAATAAACGAGATAATGAAGGTCTTGTTCAGATGATGTTTTTAGGGCCCAATCGATAACCTTTCTCTCCCTCTTTGTTTTAGTGGTGTTTCGATGCCAAATGCATTACTGTTGGCACAAAACCAAAATCTATTCATGGAGCGTGGGGCACATGGACACCTTGGTCTCACTGCTCCAGAACGTGCGGTGCTGGAGTGGAGAGTGCGGAAAGAAACTGTAACAATCCACAGTAAGTAGGAAATGCCGTTTCCAAGTGGTATACAAATATTCATGTGTGTACAATATATTCTCTTATGTTGGCCTTACACTAGGTAGACATTTTATTCACAGAATCTATCAACGGCTGTAGACAGTGTTTGACAGACGTTGGTTTTACTGTGAAGTTCAAAGTCTAGCCCATCCGTTTTGTAATTGTAAGTGGAAAGTCACGAGAAGGTAGTTTTCTAATGTGTGGGCACCATAAAGCTTAAAATATGTGGAACATTTTTTTTCAACAGATGTGTCGGTCAATAAATGGGCCCGTTAGTATATGGATTGGTACTCTATTGGTCCAAATGAAAGTGGTACATGCTGATATTTCTGCAAGGCCAATTATGCAATGTATTAAAGCAATTGATTTACCAATGACTTTCATTTATTTTGCTACCTTAGTTAGCAGTAGAGATGTTTAAAACTGTTGAGTTTCGTTCCGTTTTCAAATTTTCACAAATTTTGAAACCCTCAGATTCAATTCGAAACCAGCGAACCCACATTACATCTCTAGTTAGCAGTAGAGATGGACAAACTTCCTGAAGTTGGGTTTGTTTTCAAACTTCAGTAAAAGTTCGAAAGTTTGGTAGTGTGAAAACGAACCCATTAAAATCAATGGGGAGTAATGTAGGTCGAAAAGTTTGGATCTAAAACAGATAAAATAACAATGGTAAATTACTGTGAATGGCTGTGGCACCTGCGGAATGGTCTGGGGAACACGTACATATCACCAAAACTTGTAAGACACTTCCTTCCTCCACGATCGGGCAATTGTCGGGTTTACTCATGCTACTGTACATTAAAGGGTTATGGCCAATTTGAGGGTTACCAAATGCTACATTCAAAGTTTACCGAATGCTACATTCTAGAGTTACTGAAATGGAAGGCTACATTCGAGAGTAAAAAAAAGGGTCCAGTCTGAACATCCATTTATTCATTCAATTTATTTTTAATGCCCATTTTAATTTCCATTGCTGGGTGGGAGCACCTTATGGATAATCCTTTCCCTGTTTGGAGGGAATATGGCCTCTAAATAAAGAAGTACTGTAAGAATAAAACAACTTCCTATTCTCCATCTCATCAAATAACGCTGTGAGATTTTATTTACTCCTAACCACTTCTCATCAATTTTCCTTTAATAGACAATGAAGATTTATTTTAGATTCTTAGTTTGGCAGTGGAACTGCTGCTCCAAATAATCTTTGCGAAATGAAATAAAAAGAATGATAAAGCAGAGATATTAATGTAATAGATGGACTGAATTATATATACTAAACCCCTCTACAAATGATTTGCCTGAAATAGGCAGGATTTGGGGGTGTACAATGTGTGGCATGGTGTAGTTACTAGGGATGGACAAGAACTTTAACTCTAACCTGTGCTCAAGACAGATTTTTCAGACTCTTTGAACTATGAACTTTTTGAACTTGCAGACTTTAATAATTACCGAAAATTCAAATCTATATCCCTCGAATGCAGCATTCGGTAACCTTCGAATTCTATGATAACCCTTAAATTTATCCATAACCCTCAAATGTAGCGTTCGCTAACCCTCAAATTCAGCCATAACCCTAGAATGTGGCATTCAGTAACCCTCAAATACGGCCATAACCCTTGCATGTAGCGTTCACTAACCCTCAAATTTGGCTATAACCTTCAAATGCAGCATTAGGTAACCCTCAAATTCGGACATGTGATGTTCAATTTTGGTAACCAGTGAAAATTCAATGCGGAAGCTCAAAAATAGCCCGATCATGAGGAAAGTTAGTATTTAAACAAGTCTGGTGTTCCCCAGACCACAGTAAGTTAACATTTTTATTTTAACTGTATTTTATCACAACTTTTCAAACTATTTGTCCCTATTGACTTTAATGGGTCCATTTTTGAACTATAGAACTTTTACAGAAGTTTGAAAATTCTGAAACGAGCCGAACTTTAGGAAGATTGTCCATCTCTAGTAGTTACTTTCCCTACATTCCCTGTGACAGATAAAGCGTCCTCCCAGAAAACCACTGTAGACGAATCAGTGAGGGGCCCTAGTTACATCACTGTCTGAGGTGATGTAAAATCCTCATATTACACTGTAATTAGAGCATTATGTCTTATAATACATAAGAATATATCTATAAGAATATTAGAAGTCACCAAAGACCGCTAATGTCTGCATTATTTAAAGTTGGGGGTACATTATCCATTATAATTTACCCCTTTCCTTCATTTTTAGGGATCAGTGTAGTGGTTTCAGACATTGTCCCCCCATCCACCCATAAAGACATGGTCCTACAATCAAACCCCACCAGGAACCAACCAACCAACCCACCCAGATATGTCCTCATGTCTTCTATGTGCTCTTCTGGCAGGAGATGTTATAACAGAAGAGGTGCGCAAGGTGCAGGGCAAGGAGTTATTAACACCGGAGCTGCGAACCTTGAGTGTATGGAGAGTGTGGGGGTTTGTTACTTCCTGGTTATAATCGGTGCGCTACCACTGTATGTAGTAGTAGAATATTTTTTCAGTTGGATCCTATAGGGATCAATGGGGGGGGGAATAGGTTATAAGGATTAGAGATGGCTGAACTATATAAAGTTCGGTCTGTTTTCGAACTTTTGAACTTGAGAAAGTTTAAAAGTTCGAATTCGGACGCATTAAAGTCAATGGGGAGTGATAGTTCAAAAAGTCAGAGTGATTTACAGCTAAACTAACAATGGTAACTTACTGTAAATGGCTGTGGCACCTGGGAAATAGTCTGGGGAAAATGTCACTATCACCAAAACTTGTTAAAACACTTCCTGAAGTCATGCGGGCAATTGGCGGGTTTTGGGCAAGCTACATTCCACTATACATTTGAGGATTATCGAACAAACGAACGATCCTTCCTGTTAGAATATGGTCCTTCCTAGGCTTAGCGAATGGTACATTCAAGGGTTGGATAGTAGTGGTTATTATATTACTAGGTTATTATATTGTTATTATATTACTAGGTTATTATATAACTAGGGTATTATAATAATCCAAACATTTGTATAGCTGCCCCTAGCCAGGATTCGAACCCTGGTCGTCTATGTCAAAGGCAGTGCTCTTAATCAGTACACTATCCAGCCACTACATTATATGGTTAATATATTACTAGGTAATGAAGTAGTGTGCTCCTCCAACTTATTTGCATTGCCGTATTGCTGTGGCCCGTAAGGTGGAGGGCTGGGAGGATTGCACCTATTAATCGAAGGCCGTGCCAAAGGGGGTGTGCTTGAGTGTACTCTATTGGAAGAATTTGTCCGACTGGTCTGCAGGTTGTGTTGTTATCCTGGCAATTGGGTTTATTAATTAATAAACCCAACAATTTAAAAACACCCAGGAAAGGAAAACCTTTGAACTCTGAATGATCCTCTTATTTAACACTAAAAAAACTGGTCTAAATAGGGACATGGGATTCCTCAGCCACTATCAGGGATATGTTTGATCCTTTCCCACTTCCCCCCTCCCTGTCTGCTTGTACCTTGTCTGTATCCCACTAATTACTTTCACTAATTATGTCCTATTTACAGTTCCCTAAGGTTTACTTGGTGTTGTTTTTATTGCTTTACTGTGTATAGTTCACCCTATATGATAATCCTTGTTTTACATTCCTAACATAATAGGATTTCCAAAAAAAAGGTTGTAACTCTATCAACTTTAAAGATGTGATGTACCCTGTGTTCTTAGTACTGCTTGGCCTGAGGAAGAGAGAAGTAGATCTCTCGAAAGCTTGTCTGTAAAAATGAACTGTTAGTCCATAATAAAAAGGTATCACCTTATCCTACAGCACTCATCTCTTAGTATGTGGTACTGGACTAAAACGGCTACAGCCATTTTATCTACACATGATACCAAAGGTTGAAAGTGAAGTGACAAATACCCATGCGATTCTATTTATATTTTCCATACCTGTTTACGTTGCTTTGCAGTCCAATATTTGGTGCAGTACAAACTCTATATATGAATGGAGCCAAATTAGTTCTGCTTTTTTATATAAGGAAGACTAAGTACAGGAACCGTCCATGTTCCTGCTCTAATTAACAATGTTTCAGGAACCACCTGGGCCAATCATTTTATGTTCAACATTCCATCAACAAGTACAGGCCAAGGATCGATGGCAGGTAAGTCAACTAGATGCTTCAATATCACATTGATTTAATGGACGACCATCATTAGAGCACAGAGTGTCTAAATGGAAGTTCTCTAATGCCTGAATCATTTTTATTGATAAAAACAACCTGACATGGTTTTGAAAAGGCCTGAAGGTGAGAACCCTTTGTTCTACTGCAGTTCCGTCTTATATCACCTCCTACACTTGATACTTCGAACATGATTGTCGGGTCCTCTGATCCCCGTGCAACGTTGTCAAGGCTGATAGACACGGCTCGGCGGTGTTTAGAGTGAAATGTACAAGTTGTTTGAGTAATCCATTTATTTCACAGTTGACTTAACTTGCTGACAGAGAGATATTACATTTTAAATACTTTTTTTGGAAACTGTAATGTCTTCAAAATATTGGCATTGGTTGTAAAACTGCAACTCACGAGAATAAACCCATTAACTAGAAAATTGGTGGGACCCTTGGAGGATAAAGAGCAATGACCTGGTTTTTCTGTGGAACTGGCAAATGGTATTTGCCAGTATTTATAATATGAAACATTAACAGCCAGATGTAATACTTACCCCCTTTCTTACTTTCTTCCGGGTTCTCACGATGCGCTACTCTCTCAGCGTGAGTTATTACATCGTGGGAAGCAGGCAGGAGTGCGGCAGGAGCGCGGAGGATCACTGCGGCTTTTAAACAACTTTTATTTTTGCACTAAAAACTAATGTTTATGGAATTATTTTTGGGGCATTTGCCATTAACAGAAAACGGGGTATACCCCAGATATTACACCGGGAATCATGGGTTTACCTCTATTTACCCCTTACCCCACATATTACATCTCCCTGTAAATTTCCTTAATTTGTTGTGGGTATTCGTAGTAACGTGTAGACAGGTCAAGAAAACATTTTAGGGTTCAGATATAGTGCAATGGTTTTAGACATGTTGCAATATTGTTTTAGGGCCTAGGCACTCCTGTGGCTATTAGCCAGTGGCTTGCAAGGTGCTCCCTCACTGGGTCCTCTACCAAAGACCCTAAGCTATAGCAAAAGCAAAGAAATTGTGAGGGGCACACATAAGCTGTGAATCACGAAGTCTTTATTTCATCACACACACGTTTCGAGGAACGCTATGTCCCCTTCCTCAAGTGTAACCCAAATACAACCCACTCTCCCTTTTTAAAAACACACAGTGAGAAGCTCCTCCCTTCCTATACCAGGGGGAGTGGCCAAAAAGTAACACATAGTGAAAAACACGTGATTGGAAATATGATTAGTTTTTCACTATGTGATACCTTTTGGCCACAAACTCGTATCACTGGAAATGTTAATAGAACATGGAACATAGCTACAAATGGCAGTATAGCAAAAAAAAGGATCATGAAAGAGTTAAACATGAAGTAGTAATGAACAGAGGGGCATAAAAAGGAAGCCAATAGAAAGGGGAGGTATCCGAAACGCTTAGGACACTCCCCCGACATTCCTTTTGGAAACCATGTGGTTTGCAAAAGTAGCGGAGGAACAAGCGTGGAGCCATTAAACTCCGATCCCGGTATACTGCTATACACGGGAGACCACAAAAGAATGCTGCCGAGGCCATCCGGAGTTAGCCTCCCATCAAATATATCCAGAGCACAGGATAAGGAGGTCTACGGACAGGATCCGCAGCCCCATTCATTAAAGGCATAAATAGGAGTCGGCCACAAGAATGCTACAAACTGCTAACACTACAGGATAAGGTGTCGTATATTCTTTATTTCAGCATGTATAGGTGAACTAGGTAAGCCCCATTCATCAGAAAGTTATTAGGACAGTTACAACTAAGAAGATCTGATAGCTATAGTGACAGCAGGATCCAGCACAATATATTATCAGCTGATATACAGTAGATACAATCTAAATCCACTGGAATACGTTATCCCAATCACCCGCTATATTGGGCAAAGTTTGGTCTCATTATCCAGACTGACTATTGACTTAGTAATATACCACCTTGCTTTTTAGTATTGGTTGCTTTTTTAAGTATATTAAATATATGTTTTAATAGTGTGGGATTGATATATACATTTTATGCATGTTTTCCTGTCTTATATAGAGCTCTATTTATTACCCCGCCAGCAGGGTTTAATCAGGGGATTATGTTTTATGCTATAGATATACCATATTATGTGGGTTAGACTGTGTTTATTTTACTTTCTATTGATATGTAGAGATGTTCGAAACTGTTGAGTTTCGTCTTCGAATTTTCGACATTTACGGACATTTTTAAAGTTCAAAAGTTCGAGTTTCGATTTGCGAAAATAGGCTACTTTCGATTTTCGATAATTATCTACTTTCGATAATTAACTACTTCATGGTATATCTGTGGTATTCAGTTAGATCTACTGGACTGGTTCTCATTCATCCAGTACATGGTATATCTGTGGTATTCAGTTACATCAACGGGACTGGTTCTCATTCATCCAGGCATGGTATATCTGTGGTATTCAGTTAGATCTACTGGACTGGTTCTCACATGGTATATCTGTGGTATTCAGTTAGATCTACTGGACTGGTTCTCATTCATCCAGGTCATGGTATATCTGTTGTAGTCAGTTAGATCAACTGGACTTATAGTTTAGTTCTTGAAGACGTTTTACTAGCCAACTGGCTTTCTCATTCAGAATTAAGAGATCCAGTCGGATGACTAGCGAAACGTCTTCAAGAACTAAATTTTAAGTCCAGTTGATCTAACTGAATACAATAGATATACTACTGATTGGCTGTTGGATGTATCAAACATGCTCGGATCTCTACTGAGCAATTAAATCAACCCAGGTGCTGAGCAAAGGGCAAGATTATAACGGTCTCTATTCGGGGTCCTGCAAAAGGAAGTCAGTATTAAAGAAACATTTATTTATACAGAAACAACATGGTTAAGGTAAGATTAAGGTAACTGGAACAGGAAAATACAGCCTTTTCTCTTAAAAGCATATATATTGGCACTAACCTTCCCCTTTAAGGTTTAGATTGCAGTGGAACCGTTGGCCTTACAGATAGTATAGTATTTTGAGGTTGAATAAAGACATACATCCATCCAGTCCAACCCATCTAGCAATATCCTCATTTCCTGCCTAATTGTTGATCCAAAGGAAGGGGGGAAAAATCACCAAATTTATGAAGGGGAAAAAATTCCTCCCTGACTCCAAGTGGCAATCGGAAATTTCCCTGGATCAACTCTACTTTATGAATCAATACCAGTAACTTGGAACAGTCCTTGTTTGCAGAAACTCATCCAGCTTTTTATTAAACTGACCAATGAACCTGCCATAACAACGTCCACTGGAAGACAGTTCCATAGCTTTACCGTTCTCACAGTGAAAAACCCTTTCTGAGCTTGAAGCCTAAACCTTTTTTCTTCCAGTCTTAAGGGATGTCCACGTGTCCTCTGACATGTTCTATTGGTGAACAATGCCCCAGATAATTTATTGTATGGCCCGTTAATGTATTTATATTGTATGTCTGTAAATACACAGCAAAGCACTATTGTTAAATTAAAGAGGAACCTTCTAAAAACAAAGTGTATGGCATTTTGCTGTTTGTCCTGATGACATTCTCTTAAGAGAAACTATTAAAATATCAACTCATTTTATTTTTCAGACCAAAATATGGGGGGAAATACTGTACTGGAGAAAGAAAGCGCTACAGGATTTGTAACATACAGTCCTGCCCCAGGGACACACCTTCCTTTCGCGAGATGCAGTGCACGGAATTTAATACAGTGCCGTACAAGAATGAGCTGTACCAATGGGTCCCTATCTATAATACAGGTATAGTATTTCTGAAACCAAATGATCAAGTATGACAGTAATGCAAGAATATCAGCAGGAATGGAAGTCACCGATTGGCCATGAGGTAAGCATCTTAGCAACGAGTGACTTCCAGCTCCGTAAGAGAGATTTGTTCTTCTGTGCTGGGCCATACATTGGTGCAGTTTATATGAAAACTATGTTGCTCATCTTGTGCCTTGGTATTACATCTTCTGGATGGACTAGGTGCTGCCTTGCTTCTCAGTTTTTCAGACACTCCAGCTACGCATGGGATGACTGTTTTTAAAATCACCTAATCCTATTGATTTTGCTGCTTTCGAGACAAAAAAAAAGTTGAAAGTAAATTTTTGGTTCCACAGAATTTCGACACCTTCTGCAGATCTTCTAAAAAATACATTTTAAAAAAGTCCTTCCATGTTAGAATGTTCTAGTTTAGTGGCATAACTAATTTAGACTGGGCCCCCCACAAAACTTTAATGGGGCCCCTTTCTACAGTGTTTGGGTGAGGGAGACTGTATCTGATGGAGGCCCTCCTGGCTCCCAGGCCCCCCTGCAGGGGATGCTCATATTGCAGTTATGCCCTTGTTTCAGTTGATTTAAGGCATCAGTGACTGCATCTCCGTACAAAAACTGATGACTTGTCAGTTACCTGCCCCGACTCCTACTTTTATAATTTCAACTTTATTAGATGTATTGCTAATTTAAGGATAATAATTGACACCACTCTGGCAGAGTAAGCTGGCCCCTCCCTTCATGCAGTCAATCAAGGCTGTAACAGATGATATCACAACCAATGATTGACTGCTTTTTCACCTGCTGCCTTCACTGCACATGCTCAAGCTTATAAAAATCTCATTGAACAGAGGGAGGAGGCAGATACCTTTGCCAGATATTTAAAATAGATACCTATTTTAAATATCTGGTAGCAAATGCATGTAATAAACTGATGATGATAATAGCAGTTTGGGTTGTGGGCAGATAACTGACAAGTCCCCAATTTTTGTTTTTAGGGTGACCCCTTTAAAAGTGTTTGAATAAATCTAACTGATAATGTGCTATCTTCTTGATCATTGCAAGTTACAATGGCAGATTGCTTTATGTTTAAGGAATGGGATGGTTGTTTTTTGTGGGGTTTAAAACTAGATATTACTGGTACTGGTATTAATACTTAAAGGACTATTATACTCTCCTCCCCCTCGCTCCTCTTCTTCCTACCATTAGTAGTACCCAGGGTGAGGACCTAAAATGCTAAGCCCTTACCCCTGGGTACTTTACCTAATAGCTGAACTTCCTTACAAAGAAGCATGTCTTCCCATTGGCTAAATCACAGGCTCTCACTGACAGTGGCAGTGGTGAGGAGCAGTCCAGTGCACCAAGGGAAACTTTGAGTAAGAATATCTGCAGTTAGGTAAAGTACCCAGTGGTGAGATCTTCACCCTGGGTACTATAAAGTTATAGAATGGGAAAACGTTGAGTATAACTGTCTTTTAACAACTATAACATGGATGGAGTAAACATGAAGGTAGGTAGTTCTGAGATTTTTTTACCAATACCTTATAGGTTTACAGATTGGACATATGATAAAGAAAAACATCAGGTTTTGCACATATTGTGTACATTGTCTTCTATTCGGTTTTTCTACTTTGTGTCACTATGCTGGTCCTAACCAGTATCCACCAATACCAAATAATTTCTTATTAAAGGGCAAGTCCAGCCCTAAAATGAAAACTTACATACAGGTAAATCACCCCCCAAAACCCTAAACGGTAATAGTTTGAAATGTAAAATATATAAGTCTAACCTGAAATCCTACACAATGTCCTGTTTCCCCTGTTTCTGCTTCCTGGTTCTTCCAGTTAGTAACTGTCAGTTATGGATTTGACAGTTGACATCACAGCCAATGACTGAATGTTAATCCCCTGTCTGCCTCTTCTGAGCATGCCCAGGCTCAGTAAAGGCTCAGTACAGGTTTCTAAATTGCTCAGTTTCCATGAGGCATCCAGAAGCATAGCAGGCATACAGTAATGAATTCATAGGACAAACTATGATATATCAACATATTTTAAAGAGGCCATTCTTTCTAAAAGATGTTCTTATGAGGGTGGAGTTGTCCTTTAATTATTCTAACTGCTACAAACAAATATCTGATTGGTTAAATTGGTACATAGAGAAACAAACTAATCAGTTATTGGTGTATTTAGGAGATGATATTAATATTGTGGAATTCTCTGATGTAACAAACTTTTAATTGAATAGATATCAAGTGCTATTTTGATATTTCAAGTGAACTTATTAATTATGGAATTTTTGAACCGTGAAGCCAATTTTGCCGAGACTGTGTCAACTGCTGTTTCCTCGACCATTTAAATAGAAAATGGCAAATCACCGAATATTACTAACAGATCCGAAAAGCACTGAACATTTAAATATGGAAATAAAGTTTTTAATTAAGCCTATTTATTCATTATTTTAAAAAAAATATAGCAAAGATATTAGATTAACATTCGGTCCAGGTTGATTCCCTGCAAAAGGTACAAATCACTTATAATATTCAGAAAGATTTTCATTACGAAACTGGCTTTTTGGATTTTAGAAAAGTTTGGAAAATTCAAAAACGAAATCTGTATAAGTCAATGGGAAGTCAAGTTATGAAAGACCGGGGAAATGGTCTGTGGAACATGTATCAATGCGTACAACCTTTAAAAATTAATTTAATAATAGAATTTGTATATGCAACCTGTTTTGGGGGGCCCACATCGTATTTTTAATATTTATGATATGAAAATTCAATGGAATTATGAAAATACGATGAAACCTCAAAAATTCCGATCTCATAAATACAATACAACTTGAAAAATTCTGTTTGTCCTTCAAACTTAAAAAGCGCCAGTTTTGACCCAGAAGGAATCATATAGTATACAGCAAATTCACTTAAATCATATCTAAAATAGCTTCATGAAATGAAAAAATATTACAGTGGGACGAGAGAGGTGAGAAAGTAGATAAATAATGTTTTGATTCAAGATATCCTTGCCCATATAGCACCATAACTGACGTTACTGAACTACTGGTTTGTGTGTTTTTAGACTGAAGCTTCCCTTGGCTAATGAAGTACAGGTATGGGGGGATTCCTTGTTCACAACTTTTCTCTTGAATAAATTCTCCTTTATAGCTGTGTACTTGTTCTACCAAATGTGGTGCACACATATATTTTATAGCATAATTATATGCCAATAAATATCTGCTGGAGTACGCTGGGGCATTTTTCACCAATAGAACATGTGAGAGGACACGTGGACATACCTTAAGATTGTAAGAAAAGTTAAGTCTTCCATTGGGCGTGGTGATCGCAGGTTCATTGGATAGTTTCAGAAAAGTTTCTAAAAACAACTAATGTTGCAGGTTACTAAGAATTGATGCATAAAGTTGATCCAGGGATATTTCCGATTGCCTTCTTGACCAAAAGTTAGGCAGGAAATGTGGGTATTGCTTAGTAGGTTGGACTAGATGGACATATGTCTTTATTCAACCTCAAATACTATACAGTACTACTTGCACAATACTTACCTATCTCCCTGGCACTTTGTGTGGCAAAGTCCGATGGTCCTTTGCCACACATTAACACTTTTCTGGGTTGCAGTTCAGACAAGTCCATGATGTAATGACTCACGACTGCACAAGCTCACACAGAGCTCCCAAAAGGAGTTATGGTAAGTTATGGTAACTAGGATGGTAAGTATTCCAAAAATGGGGTGGAAGGCGATTGGGGGAGTAGGGGGTGTTGAGTTTAAAGTTAAAATGTTGCTTACAAACCCCTTTAGCTCAAATTGACCTCTACTGTCATAACCTGCCAGCTGGCATTTTCTTTTAATTGTTTGTCCATAGGGACAGCTCTCCAATCTGGTCCAATCTGGTAGTCTGATGTCCATTCACCTTACACATACAAAATGGATAGACATAAGAAGACATGAATAAATATTTTAATAAAATACTATCATAGAACAGTAAAATGCTTATACCCTGTTAGATTCTCCAACATCTCATTTAAATGACAATGCTAGTCAGTTTTAACAGATTAATCACATTCCCTGCTTTGATTCGATAACATTCTATTAGATTGGAATAAATGATCAGGGGGTGAAAATGAAACCCTTTTTGTTTTTCACATAGAAAATCCCTGTGAGCTCCACTGCAAGCCGTCCAACGGTAACTTTGCCAACAAATTGCTGGATGCTGTGGCTGACGGAACTCCGTGCTATGACGAGAACAACAGCAAAGATGTCTGCATTAATGGCATATGTAAGGTATTTGGTATGTTTCATTTACTTCAATGTAATTCTACCAAGATGTGTAGTTTTTATTCTTAACATTTAAAGGGTATCGATTCTGTCCAAATTCAATCTTTTTTAAAGCTAATACCATTGAACTATTATTTTTCCCATGCAACTACAATGTTGTTCTTTTCAAATCTGTCCACCCATTTTGTAGATATTACAAAGTTTTAATGACCTGTCAATCAGTAAGGTTAAATCACGCCCTTCCACTGCCATGAATTACCATATTCACGGTTCTCCTTATGAAGTTCTGATTCATCCAGGTAATGGTATATCTGTGGGATTCAGTTAGATCAACTGGACTGGTTCTCATTCATCCCGGTCATGGTATATCTGTGAAATTCAGTTAGATCAACTGGACTGGTTCTCATTCATCCCGGTCATGGTATATCTGTGAGATTCAGTTAGATCAACTGGACTGGTTCTCATTCATCCAGGTCATGGTATATCTGTGGTATTCAGTTAGATCAACTAGACTGGTTCTCATAAATCCAGGTCATGGTATATCTGTGGGATTCAGTTAGATCAACTGGACTGGTTCTCATTCATCCAGGTCATGGTATATCTGTGGTATTCAGTTAGATCAACTAGACTGGTTCTCATAAATCCAGGTCATGGTATATCTGTGGGATTCAGTTCAACTGGACTGGTTCTCATTCATCCAGGTCATGGTATATCTGTGGTATTCAGTTAGATCAACTAGACTGGTTCTCATTCATCCAGGTCATGGTCTATCTGTGGTATTCAGTTAGATCATCTGGACTGGTTCTCATTCATCCAGGTCATGGTATAGCTTTGGTATTCAGTTAGATCATCTTGAATGGTTCTCATTCATCCAGGTCATGGTATATCTGCGATTTTCAGTTAGATCAACTAGACTGGTTCTCATAAATCCAGGTCATGGTATATCTGTGGGATTCAGTTCAACTGGACTGTTTCTCATTCATCCAGGTCATGGTATATCTGTGGTATTCAGTTAGATCAACTAGACTGGTTCGTATTCATCCAGGTCATGGTATATCTGTGGGATTCAGTTCAACTGGACTGTTTCTCATTCATCCAGGTCATGGTATATCTGTGGTATTCAGTTAGATCAACTGGACTGGTTCTCATTCATCCAGGTCATGGTATATCTGTGGTATTCAGTTAGATCAACTAGACTGGTTCTCATAAATCCAGGTCATGGTACATCTGTGGGATTCAGTTCAACTGGACTGGTTCTCATTCATCCAGGTCATGGTATATCTGCGGTATTCAGTTAGATCAACTAGACTGTTTCTCATTCATGCAGTTCATGGTATATCTGTGGGATTCAGTTAGATCATCTGGACTTAAAGCTTAGTTCTTGAAGATGTTTCGCTAGTCATCTGACTGGCTTTCTCAATTCAGAATGAATTGTACAAGAATCTGTTGGCAATAAATATCCTGGAATATGTCCCAATCAGCATATAACAGCCAGTAGTTAGGGACCTTAAATATGGAAATGATGATCATTGGGACCTTTTTTATTTACTTGCACAATCATACACCTAAATATAAAACTATAAAACCCTTGACTTTGTGTAAGGTAAGTTTGAAGGCAAAGGGTTGTCACGCATAATATTGATATCATTTAGATCAGTAATGCCCAACCTGCAGCCTGCGGGCCACATGTGGCCCATCCAAGTTGTTTAGCAGCCCTTGTGGACTAGCAGGTGAGAGTAATGGCTTGTGTCAGGGGTGTGGCTATGCTTGGGGCAAGAACAGAACATGGGGTGCTGCTAGTGCGGCCCCCCTCCATGGGCCAGATGGGGCACCCCTGATTTAGATTGTCCATAGTTACCTCACTTTGCATTTTGTAAACAATTAAGGTTCATACACACGGCCGCTTGTTCGAAGATCCACCTGGCCGGTCGGGCAACGATTCCTGACCAAACGGCCGTTTCGCCCGATAAAGTTCCCACACACAGCATGATTATCATCTGAAACGGCCGTTTGTACACATTGTGCGTCTTGGGTCGCCACCCGGGATCGCAAGTGTGTACAAACCTTTAGAATTTGTAATTGTGCAATCATTTCTATTTGATGTTTTGGTCTACCGCATTAATGTGTTCTGTGAAAGCTTGTACTTCCTTCTGGTGGATTTTAACCCAGGTGTCATCCACACCGAGCAACACGCTGAGGCAGCAATTGGTACATCCGAAAGACCCAATACCGAAACACAAGAAAAGCGACATCATATATGCAGTGCAGTGCAGTGAAGAATGCTCTGATTTGTATGTGGGGGAGACCAAACAACAACTGCATCAACGTATGGCCCAGCACAGAAGAGCCAATTCCTTGGGTCAGGACTCAGCCGTGTACCTGAATCTTAAGGATAAAGGACATACCTTTGAAGATTGTAATGTTAACATATTGGCAAAGGAACGTGACTGGTTCAAGAGAGGTGTTAAGGAGGCCATTTATGTGAAAATAAAGAAACCAAGCCTAAATAGAGGTGGGGGGGTTCGACATCATCTGTCTGCCATGTACAATGCTGTTTTAACACCTTACTCTGGGCGTTCCTATAACACCTCTTAGCCACTATCCAATCACGCCCTTAACACCTGGCTGTAATATGCTAATTGGGATTTTCCAGGGTACATAATTGCCACAGATTCTTGTATAAGTCATTCTGAATTGAGAAAGCCAGTCGGATGACTAGCGAAATGTCTTCAAGAACTAAACTTCAAGTCCAGTTGATCTAATTGAATACAACAGATATAATTGTAATGACAATAAGATGGTGTCAGGAAAGATGGAAAGTTATCCTGATGGTACCCTAGTTAATTCTGGTGTTAATTCCGTAAAAGTGTTTCAAGCGTTAAAGTGTTTCATTTATTTCCGTGTTTGATAAGATTATTCCTCACTGCAAACGTTCTCCACCTTGATGCTTGATAATGAAGACTTTTCACATGTATCATTATTTTTACCTGCAGTGTTAATGAAAAGATCTGCCTTGCTAATGCATAAGAAGAATCTGGACATGGTGTTAATGTCTTGGATGTATTTTCTATCAGTAAAAAATACAGTTGGTGACCCTGAACAATAAGAAAACCCACACCACATGCAGAGCTTTCACAATGCCATTCTTTAATAACACGTGTGATAACCTTACACGTACCAGTTACATAAATCTACTTTCATCCTCTACACTGGGACATTTTGACTTCAAACAAAAGAAAGCAAATGTTGGAATTTATTAAGGAATCCAGTTTACCACTGTTGGCCGTACTAAAATCGAGTTCATTTTATCCATTTTTACTAGAAATGAATTTCTTTGCGATCTCGATTCTGCAGAATGGAAGTTCTAAAAATTTAGATTAAATGCAGATTTTCCAAATTTTCGACAGAATTTGGATTTTTCAATAGACATTTTTATAAAAAAAAAATTTGAATGGTTTTCAATTTTCGAATTTTCAGTTTTTCGCTGAAAAGTTCAGAGTTTTAAAATTTTTTCAAAAATCTTTTGGATCCGTATATTTTTTTAAACCATGAATTCCGAATTGAAACCAGGTACGTTTTGAAACTGGGATTTATCACTAATATCAACCAGTTTTGACTGGCCCACAGGGTTACAGAGAAAACTAATAAGGGGACAGTAAGGAATCAATAGGAGTAAGAGATATGTAAATGTGCTATTATAGAGATATGAAATGTTAGGTGGGCCTCTAAACTCATTCTGGTTGGCCCCAAATGTCCAGTCCGACACTGCAAACAAAGACTGGCAAAAATTGTCTTCATTATTAGAAATTCCTTTCACCCCTTTCCTACATCCTTTTAAGGTTTGAAAGAGACATTTTGTACTATTCTAATCCAGTCTAATCCTGACCTTCACGTCCATTAAAGTTGATATTTCAGCTATTGAGTAGAAGCATGTATTTCTTCCAGCTGTTTTCTTCTAAACCATATAAGTGAGTAAAGAAATCTTCTGGCATTACTATCTTTAGGTAAACTCCTTTCAATTGTTCCCATTAATTTAAACCTGGCGTGGAAGATTGGCCATCTTGTTTTTGTCTGGTTTGAAATTTAATTCATTTTCAAATAGGGTGTTGGCTTAGATGTTCATGTGATACATACTGTATATATGTTTAATTACCTCATTTATTGAGTAATTAAACATATACCTATTATACCTATATATGTATATATGTATATGTATATAGGTATATATAGGTCTTATACCTATATATATATATAGGTATAAGACCTAATAGATTAATAGACAAACTGCAAAAAAATCCAACCCCTCATTTTACATCAATGTTACTTCCTTCTTCATGTTAATTCCTCTTTTTATTGTCAACAGTCGCCACTGCAAGAGGATCCTCATGAAGTAATGCATAAGGTCAAATTACCCAATTTTAGGATCAAGCAGTTTAGGGAAAGTTTTGCTAGAAACATGGACATTACCCAGAAATCTCTTTAGAAAAGACTACTGTAAATAAAAAAAGAAAGGTTGGTACAGTAACACTAGTTTTTACCTGGCTCTGACGCTGTTAAAAGTGTTATTATGGAACACCGTCTAGGAGCTTTTCACAAGGAATTATATCAGTCACTTGTTGGATTTTGACAGGTGACACACTTTTGAAAGCTCTCACTGAGAATCATTGCAATGTAAAGATATACAGAAGGCAGTCAGCCAGACAGGAAATTCTCAAGAAGAGATGGAATTGCTCAAGGGCAAATGAGTCATTTTTTCAGCAGCATCACCATCTTGATGTAAAACACCATGTCAGCTCTGTGTGCATGTGTGTCAGACAGGGAATCTATAAAACACAGGAGATCTAAACGTTCTACCCAAGGTTGGAATCAAATATGATAAACTAGATATTAGAGAAACATTGGGCCCCTGCAACTGCGATACTTACCTACCCCTATTACTTTTCCACTCCCATCACCCCAAGAGGATTTAGAGGAGAATATAACTCTTTCATTACCTGTTGTTTTACCCCTTTACTATTTTATGTTCTAGAAGAAGTTCTAGAAGAGTTTATATTTAGATCACATTCCAAGGCCCATGATTACACAGTTCTAGAAGAGTTTCTATTTAGACCAGATCCCAGTGCCCAAGATTAATTAGATAACTGGACTGAAGACGTTTTTGCTGTCATCAGACTGGCTTTCAGAATGATGTACAGAATTGGTGGCAATCTATGTACCCCTGGAAAAATCCCAAGAGCAATCACTCCTGGTGTTTAAGGGGCGTGATTGCATAGTGGCTAAGAGGTGTTGTAGGAATGCCCAGGCTAAGGTATGTCAAAACAGCATTTAACATGGCAGACGGTGGTGTCGAATCTCCCCACCTCTATTCGGCCTTGGTTCTTATTTTCACATTTAAATGGCTCCTTGACCCTCTCTGGAAACCAGTACATTCCTTGCCATATGTGAAAATTACAAATCGTTCAAAGGTTTTATGCCTTTTTATCCCTTAAGATGCAGGTACACGGCTGAGTCCTGACACAAGAAAATTGGTTCTTCTGTGCTGGGCATACGTTGATGCAGTTGATGTTTGGTCTCCCCCACATTACAAATCAGAGCATTATTCAATGCACTGGCACTGAGATATCATGTCGTTTCTTGTGTTTCGGTATTGGGTAGTTTTGGAGTGTGCCAGTTGCGTTGCTAATTGTATTGTTGGTTTAAAGCAGACCGGGATCGGTTGTTTATGAAAAATCTTCTTAATTTCTCGGAGACCCCTGCTAATATGGGATGACCATGTTCTTTCTCCTGTCCTTGTTTTCCCTTAATTGTTGGTATTCATGTTCTTTCTTTCCTTCTATCTTTTGACAAAGGCCCAGTCTGGATATCCCACAATTTTAAGGGCTCCTCTGAGAGGTTTCATTTCTTTATCCTTGCCTCTGTGCTAGTGGGGATGTTCTAAGCTCTGGTTACAGGGATTTGATGATACCAGGCTTGGTGATTATAGGACCCAGGCTGGTGATCGATAGGGTGGTGGGAGCAAACATCAAATATGATCTGGTGTGTTGGTTTTTCTGTAAACGTTACTTCTGGTTACCATTCTCCCTGATTCTGCCAAGCAGTCCAAGAAGCCAGTTGTTGTTTTGTATCTTCCCTTTGAAATTTGATGTTCTGGTATACCGCATAATGTGTTCTGTGGAAAGCTTGTATCCTTCTGGGGATTTTAACCCAGGTGTCAGACCACATATCCTGCACCAACTGTCTGCCATGTACAATGTGTTTTGGACACCTCACCTGAGGCATTCCTATAACACTCTAGCCACTATGCAATCCGCCCTTAACACTGGGTTTGATATGCTAATTGGGATTTTCCAGGGTTGACATAATTGCCACAGATTTCTTGTACAAGTTCCATTCTGAATTGAGAGATCCAGTCGGCTTGACTCGCGAAAGGTCTTCAAGAACTAACTTCAAGTCAGTTTATCTTATTGAATAAAACAGAGATACCTATGACCTGGATGAATGAGAATTTAACAAGCATACAGTATGGATAGTTTTATTTATAAAAGCATCAGTGGGGCATGCAGGTGTACAGTATACCAAGGGGGTCATTACCTAGATAGTAAGACATAAATATATAATGAATAAAATATAAAAAGCTAGAGCTTTGCCTCAAGGGGAACGGAGGGCCCTGTCCATAGTGGCTTACACTCTAGTGCCAATACATATTATTGCATTATGGTCAGTATGCACCTGTCTAGTGTAGGTTGCTACTTTACTTACTGAATCTCATAAAAAATGTAAACTATAGTGTGAATCAAGCAAGTGTGGAATTGAGAGACCAAAAACACACAACAAGAACAATATAACATACTAGTTGAGGGATTAGGTGCTATACAGGTCACAATGAAGCCTATTATTACTCTTTCACGCAAACTTTCTTCTGTTACATTTGTGACAAATTTGAAACTCTTGCCAAAATGTGGAGAGTAATTAGCTGCTGTAACATCACAAAACACATGTTAACTCCTAAAGGTTAGTAACCATTAAAATGGGGTGGGATTTTGTAAAAAAGCGCCCATTTGCTTAGTTAATTACCACTGTATCTACCTAGTGTTGCCATTATGAGTAATGCACATGGGTATTGACCATTGGTGCTGTTAGGTAAACTTAATGCTAAATGGGACCAAAACCCCAAATTTATCTATGCATTGTGCTTTTGTGTTCTATGGTGTCACGAATAGGATGCAATGTAAACTCCCATAGACATCGGAATTGCACCTCCTTAAATTTCAAATTACTCACTTTATCGGCATGTCAAGCAAGTTATGGCAGTTCCCCACATTGTTTAACTGGCAGCGGCAATCCACCGGGTTAAATCATACCTAACCCTTTGTAACTCTGAGATTCGTTCCCATAGCATCTCAGTTTGGTGTGTGTTCAAAACTAGCATGGGCTGAGTTCAAAGGGGGCCAGTGTGAAACCTCCCTGACAAAGCTAGACATTGTGGAGAGAGAACAGCATGAGTCTTCTTAGTTAGTACTTAGCCAATAAACAACCAATGACAGTTAAAGGTAATTCACCTTAGTCCTTATTCAATATTCAGCGGTACAGAATTAGTTCTATTTCAGATTATTCACAATTTATACTAGAATTGAATCTGTATTTATAGACCACCTGTAGGCGATGTGTATTCTGTAGGAAGCTGAGATATTATTACTCTTGTTCTACCAACTCCTAATGTGTCATGTTTGGTACAATTCTATTGAGTGTAATTGGAAGGCTAAACCAGGGCAAATAGGTGAATGTGAAATGTAGGTACTCGGGATTATAGGACAATGGGAAAATGGAGTTTTAAAATTCCCGCCCAAAAAATAGGAAACGCCTATTTCGGGCAGAACCAAGCCCACCCCTCTAGAGTCCGACCGCTCCCATTTTTCAGGAGAAAGGAAATGGGCGTATGGACTAGACCAGGAAATGTCATACCATCTTAAAGGGATTTCGATGCTAAGAAATCGAATTTTTCAAAAATAGCACCTTTAGAACTCAATCCACTACTCCAAAACGTTTTTGGATTTAAATCTGAGTGGAGATCCTGAGAAATCATATTTAAAATAGAGCATTTTTTACAAGGAAAGACCTGTCAACTCCAGAAGCCAGAAATTATAATGTGGACCCATCATGAACCTCTTTGCATGCATGCCAGCACACTTTCTGCAATGTTTAAGAGAATTTCAGCAGAGGAAAGAAGGCAGGGGGGAGGAGGGGGAGAGTGTAAGCAGAATGGGTCCATGGTGAAAGCTGTGCAGAACGTATAGGGTCCAGACACTAAAAGGAGGCGGCAGTGAGTAAGGGAGGGTGGGGGGAATAGGAGCACTACACTAAACATTAATAATTTAATGACAAATAAGCCACAGATAAATATGTGAGTACCACCATTTACTTCTCTCAAATTGTGTAGTTTCAGTGAGTATAGTGGGAGTTGAGTTCAGGTTTACAGAATTGTAGTGTTCAGTGAGATAGTGACCCGTTTAAGGAAACATCTAGCCCGTCGGACGGAACCATAGTATAGTTATAGTATATTGGATTCCATCAGGGACTATTAATTTGGGACTCAGTCATTCTGAATTTGGATTTACACTCAAAGTATCTTGGACTATTGCTCACGGACGTTTCAGATGCCATTATCCGAGAAGTATTCTATCTTTACTCCCATCCTACCCTCCCCTGTGTGTCCACGTTTAGGTTCCGATAAGTTATTTAACATGAGTTTTCTGGATATTTTATGCAGTCTTGTTATCTTTTAATAAATGATTAAAATCATTATAGGCTAATGTCTTATTCTGAGTTTATCCAAAACGGAACCTGCGTCTCTGAAGTACGCTAATATAGAAGAAAGTTATTGTTTAGGTATTTATATATCCGTTCGTTTTATCAACCTGTCGTTACTTGAGTGCGTTTTCGGTAACTGATAGGTGGGTAAGCGGCACGGACTGGAGGGTTTTCTTGAAACCTGGGTTGTACCCACTATTAAGCTGCACTTCATCTCTAAATTGCAAGGACCATAATAAGAAGAATGGAGAGAATGAGAAAAAAAATTCACAGACAAGATGCAAACGTGTACATGCACATGAGCTCACTCAACCCCCACTCCCTCAAAGTCCTCCTATATAAATATCAAGTAACTTCTAAATGACCCTTTCATGTGAACCTTAATGTGCAGGACATCTGGGAGTGAATCCTATCAGGAGCTTTTGTATTATAACTTTTTATTTTCATACTTTCAACATTATATTTCAGTCATCTTCAGACCAAGAGATGATTCCACAACAGTGCCAACAAAACTCAACAACAACAGCTGCCTGATTCTCCTAATATAATCATCCCTTGGCCTCATGTGTTATAGGTTACATTATTATGCTTTCTGCCTGGGCTTATGTAATGCCAGGCTAACATAAAATAGCTATACTAACAACATTGGCAGTTAATTTTGTCTCATTTTATGTGATTGGGTCACAAAATTATGGAGATGCGGTACGAAAATCACATGTTTTAAATTAAATCAACTGGTACTGATTGTCCTTAATGTAATTATTAACACTTAAAAAAAATATTTTAGATTATGTTCGGATGGAATGAAGATGCAAGGCCTCTCCAAACATCCTGATTTGGTAGGACAAAACACATTTTTAGCATCTGCTTGACACCCAAGACCTCTAGGCTGGTGTCCCCGAGTGGGTTACGATAGCAGCCCAGGACAAGGGTATAGTTTTTTTTATAATCATTTAGTAAAGGTGACATCACTTTTCGCATATTGTGTCTAATTGCTTACATTGTAATTGTTCTTTAACATTTTCATAAAAACATTACCTATAAAAAATACAGAGTAATATAGTAACAAAGAAAGTTGTAAAGTGAAGACAGTTTATACTTGTTACTTTTTTCTTTTTATCTCACGATTGCGGTTACATTAGAGTCAATATCAAATATTACCACCATTCCAACTGTTTTGTAGAACGATGGGAATTTGGTTAATGGCAATAATGATGGCCCAGTTCGCGGATCAGAACCCGGATTCAGCGGGGATTACTCGTTCGAGAACGGCGATATCGCAGATTTTCCTGGTTTTCACCTTCCGAATTTTTCCGAAAACCGCGGATTTTACCATTTTTGGAGGAGCACCACATTTTCAGGTCCGTATTTTCGAAGAGAAATCCTCTTATTTTCGAAGAAGGATTTTGCCGAACTTTCATTTAAAGGTTAAGGGGTAACTCAGGATGTTCGAATTTTTCTTAAAATTCACAGATCCTCTAGCGGACGGATTTTGCGAAGTTCGGGACTCTCTAAATGAAATGTATACATTTTTTCATAATGCATGTTTCGATAGTCATTTTTGGATTTCCTTTTATTGTAGATCTCTTTGGGGATTTCCAAGCTCTTGGTATCGGGTTTGGGCTATGGTAAGTATCATGAATACTCTCGTTCTCGAATGAATGGGATATTGTGTTTACCATATTTAATTAATGCAGTTGACGGTGGTAATATGATTGTTTTCTTTGTTACTGTATGTTATATATGACTAATTCTATTTGTACCATATTCCTATTTAATGCAATTCACCCATACATGTTGTGTAGATTTGCTTATGGTTTGCAATTCTCCAGAATTGTGGAGATCCTCTTGATACCATTTGGCTAATAATTTTGGTGTGATAAATGTCTGTGTAGAATTTTCATATGAATCTCACAGTGGGAGGTGCATTTTTAGAAAGTCTGAATGGTATATTACAGCCTTTTTTCCCATATCTGGCTTATAGAAAGTAAGAGTTGAAATTCTTTTTGCCATATTGTAAAGTTGTTTTTAACATTTCACATTAGTTTTTTTTCATGGTCAGGTTAATTGGGTGATTCCTTTTTGATGAGTGAGTTCCGGTAAGCAAAGTTGCTTATTGAAAATTTCAATTGGTTAGGATATTTTTTCTTTTGTAGGAAGTTCTTATGGTAAGTACTTTGTAGAAGAAATCTTGTTTTGGTTAAACATGGGATTTCATTAAGCTCTTGGATTGTATTTAGATATTTTTGTCTATTAGGGAGTATATGTTTATATTCCTTTGTCTGTCCATGTGTTTAAAAAAGTAATATGTCTGGGATATTATTTTAGGCTGGTGATATCTATCAAATTGGTAAAAGAGCTTTAGGCCCCATGTTGGGGTTTTGACAAGATATTGCCAGATTTGGTTGGTCGTTGTTTGTAATGTAATGAAATGAAGCTTGTATGGATTTAGTATGATATAATGCTACTTCCAGAATTGGGGAAAGTGTTTTTGCTTTTCTATGTGGGTTTCATTAATGTTGTTATTCTTTAATCCATTTTTTGGAGGGGTCATCAATCCACCACATTCTGATTTGTTCTGTAATTGTGTTGGTAGTAGTCTTTTATTAACGCAGGACCCCCATGCCTCCTAGTGGGGTTTTGGTTTTCTCATTGGGTTGAAGGAATTCTGTTTTTTTTTTTTGTTCCCAAATATAATGCGTAGGTGTTTTTTGTCGTCCTAAAAAAGAATGATTAGGTATAATGATTCGTAAGGTTCTGAACCATGTAAAGTAACTTGGACAATATTAGAATTTTGATGAGGATATTCTTGTAAACAGGAGAATAGGGGTTTGAGTTCCGGTATTAGATATTTTTGTATGTTTTAAGTAGGGGGGGGAAGTTGTTGTGTAGAGTGTTGGTCTTTTGTTTAGTTGGCTTCCTAAGTATTGTATAGTTTATCTTCCCGAGAAGGGGGTCTGATTTGAGTAAAATTTAAGCTAGTCGTGATATAATATCTAGGAGTTTGATTTTTTTCATTTATTTTGTATAGGATATCTGGCTGAATTGTTTTCTTGTCCTCTGACGGTTATAAGGGATCAATGGATTTGTTAGGAGTAGAAGGTAATATCCTCGGCGAATAAAATGAATTTTGTAGTCCTGATTTGTATGGGATGCCATGTATGGCTGTATTTTATCGTAGGGCGTGTGCAAGGGCGAAGATTAGGGAGAAAGGGGACATCCCTGTCTTGTACGGTATGATTAAAGGGGTCAGAGTCAGATGAGATGTTAGAGTACTGCACTGTGGCTGTTGGGTTTGTGTATAGCGTAATGTGGATGTAGGAATCTTTCTTAATTCATATTTTTAAGGCTTCTGTCATGAGAGTAGCCCAGTGATACAACAAAGCTTTTTCAGCGTTAGGGTTTAGATAGAGTTAGAAAAAAGCGGGGATATTTTGGTTATTTAAATAGAGATCAATTAAGGTCTATACTCTTATTTTTATAGCGTCATACAGGTGGTCTTTGTGGGTTGAATCCTCTTGTTTGGATCTATTAATTATTTAGTATGATGATCGTCGTTAGCTAATATTTAGCATATATTTAATGTCCATATTGTATTAGGGGAATAGGTCGTTAATTCTGTGCGATTGGAGAAAACTCTTGTTGTTTTAGTATTGGGTAATATTAATATTAATGATGGGTTCTATTGCTGAGGGAAGGAGCATTTTCGTGCTTTATGGAATTAATTTAGCAGGTGATGTGGTTAGGGATATTGTGAGAAGGGTCTTGTAATATTCGTTTTAGAAAAGCCCATCATCCTGGGGGATTTGTGGTTTTGAATTTATTTTTTTTGGTTTGCTATTTCTGATGTTTGGTATTATTTAATATTCTATTCTTCTGTATTATTGTTGGTAGTTTGTAGTTTTGTCTAAGACTTTTTGGATTAATATGAGTGTGGATATTTTTGAGTGTCTCCTTCAAGATTATAGTTTTCATGTATTTACAAAATTGCTTTGTGATTTCTTTTTTTTTTTTTTTATTTATGTCTATAAATATATGTATTGTAGTTGATCTTTAGTTCTTGTAGCGGTTAGCTAGGATTTCTGCAGGTAAACTGTTTTCTTTTAGTCTCCTACATCTGTTTGTCGTTAATAATAAGGTTCTAAGTTGTGGAGTGTTTTTCTTAAAGTGTTTAGTAGTATGAATGATCTCTTTCAGTGTTTTTTTTGTGTGATTCTAAATGTCTATTTGGGTTATAATTCTTGTTTTTCTTTTCTTCTCTTCTTTTTTTGTAGGGATGCTATCTTGATGTGACTCCCTCTCATAAAGCTTTGTGGGCTTTCTCTTATGTGTGTTTTATGTAAAGATTCTGTAAGATTTTGTTTCTATTCCGTCTTTGTATTTTTGTTCAATACATATGGGTTGTAACAGGACAGAGTGTATAGTTAAGAGGGTCACAGAAAGGTCTGTCCATGTCTGTTTCAGCCTGTGCAATGCTTCCCGTAGTTCTAACAATTCCCAATGATATTTTGTATGCCCTTGTAGAGTTGTCTTGAAAATAACCCATGTCTATGTTGTACAAGACAAGACCATTTCGTGTTAGTAAATTCCATGTAAACACAGATGATGCAGCCAGAGGTATCTGACACATAAACCCAGATGCTGGAATGAATGCAAAAGTATGCACAAAGGTATTTTAAATGTACATATCTTATATATAATGTTGATCACAAAGAAACAAAGTACAAATGAGTTGTCAATGGTTGAAATACAAATGCACCCACCATTGGGGCACACAAACAATTAGGAGAGTAATCTACTTGTCCACCTCTTGTTCTGGTAAGTAAAAATTTCATTACCCCCCTCACCCCCCAACCACAACCCCAAGGCACTTTAGGGGTATAATTTATTGATCAATTCTCATACGATTGTATATACACAAATTTTCGTAATAACATCTTTTTTGAAGTACCAAGTTCCACAGTTTGTAACTACAGTCAGTCATCCTCCATATTTCCATGCATAGGATGGATCAACTCATTTCCAAAGTGAGTCGTTCTGTATGACATATTCATGAGTTACCCCGGATTGCTCTCCTGAAATAGAAGCTTACCACAATAGAATTCAATCACATTGGGAAATAACTAGAAATAGTTACTCTATCAACAGGGAATGAGTTATGAAAAGAGTAAGCAATTACTGTTTAAGTAAATTTATTTTTTTTTTTAAAAATAAGCAAAAACGGAAACTTTAAAGGACAGCCTGCTTGTTCCACCCTGTTATAGGTACACCAGGGGGGGACTGAATAGCTAAGTTCTGCACCTACTGGTACTTTACCGATCACGATGGAATACTACTTTCGTATGGTTCTTTCTGGTCAGTGTTGTGTGTAGCCAATAGGAAGACATTCGGATTTGTAAAGAAACTCAACAAACCTGAAAGCTGGTCAATCCTTACTGGTTGGTTTCAAACATACAATCAAGTGTGAAAATGGTTTGACCTATAAGAGAAGCAAAAGAAAGGAGGAGGAAAACTATGGAATGGCTTCTACTACAGTAGGTATGTTATAGTCTATTGTGTTGGTGACATTAAGAGTGTCCTAATAGGGATGAAACTAACAACTGTAAAGCAACTGAAGATGAGAAGGAGAGGGCAGAGGAAAAAAAAATAGCAAGATTGATGAGGAAGGTTTTTGGTCAACGTAATGGTGAAACACAATCTAAGATTCCAAACTAGAGAGTGTGTAGACAGGAGAAAGAGCAAAAGAATCTAGAATCCACAATGATAACGAGGTAGGGCGGGTCATGAATCTTTAGTTGAGGCTTGAGCCAAGAGAGGTGTATATTATATATAAGAATATATTACCGTACAGATTGATCATATTTAGAGGGCCCGTTGCAGTGGCTTTCTCCAAACATCAGTATTCCTGCATAATGAAGACTGTTCCAGCCACTTCTTATAATCACCGACACATTGGATTATGGAATTCCATTTGAGTAATTTGTTGGGTCTTCACTTCTCAAACACAGGAACAATTTCCAGCATCTTCGTACCTCTTCTATCTTGATATACGAGCTCCTTGGGAATGAGGCCAATATCATATATTCAGCAGAAAAGGCACGATTGTTATGCTTTAAGTTCAGCATGATATTACAATTTTAGTAAGAGAAGAGAGTATAGGTAGATATGTATACGATTTTTTAAGCATTAACATGAGTTTAGAATAAATTCGGACAGTATTGCGCTGCAAGGAGACCTAGAAGATTATCAAAATGGGCAGGAATGGCAGAATGAGATCAAGTGTTGATAACAGTAAGGTATGGCATTTGGGTGTATAATCACCTGTGCACACTACTTACATAAATAATCTGTGTTAAGTTATCTGTAATGGAAGAAGATTTGGGGGTTCTGGGTAGATAACAGCTTAGCTGTAGCAAACAATGCCAGGGTCGGCACGTGGCTGGCTAGCAGGGATGTTGTCTTGTCTGCAGAGGGGAATAGGATTCAAGACGCTATTTTTCCACTTTACAGACTGGTCTATGTCATTGGGTATGCGCCACTCATTTGAGCCTGCGGTGCACCGTTTTGGAATCCTATCAATGACCTCTTGAAAGCCGGAGCGTTCTCGCGGCAACCCTACTAGGGGAACCTGGAGTGGCTGGACTATGCACGGCCGACTTACGCCCGTTAGGGCGTGTTATCTTGGAAGAAGGGCCCGTTTGCCTGGGGACATATCTACCTTATATCCCTATACTTCCTGGGGCCTACTGAACCTCTCGGTGCATTGTTCCAACTTGGTCCTACTCACGGAGACTGTGACTACTTGTTTACCGTTCGAGAGGTTTCCTCTTCCTAGGTTACGGAAAGGTTTCTTTACACGTGGCGCCCGTGAACGGTGCCTGAGCGTGTCTTCCCACAGATCGTGATGGGCAGTCTATATATCTGGAATTCTGCGATTATACATATAGTCTCTGTTGGTCAGGATACTATATGTTACTGGTTTAATAGCATATACGGAGTCTGGTTGTTTGTACGCGGATCTCCTACTTCCTGAAAGCCTTCCTGGATCTATACAGCTACTCGGTAGTCTGGTTCGGTGGTGGGAGCCTCTATATACTTGGAACCCTTACTCTGGATTTCCTAACTACATAACTGTGTTCTGCTTGGTACGGGGCTCTGTAATATTAGGAATTATGTGTATTATAACATAAACTGTGTTCGCGTACCCCCCCGAAATATAATATGAGCCAATACTGGGCCCACATGATTCTATGCTGTAGTTTGGTTTTATGGATCATTTACCATATCACGGGATAGCAACTCATAGAGTCTCCATGTTTCCCAAAGTCCACAAAAAAACTCCCACCTCAGGGAGCTAACTGTCATAGTTAGGACACTGCTGTGACGGTAGGTCAGATTATCATGGAGCTGAGCCTTACCTCACCTCCCCCCCTACCCTCACCCGATATCTCCCTAGCTAACCCCTAATAGGTTGCTCCCTGATCACCATGAAGTTTTGTTTTTTAAAGCTCAAAAAACTACTATCCGCTCCTGACTACTGAATACGGCCTAGCCAGCGTGATTGTGTCTCTGCCAAAGACGTGCGGTCCGAACTCTATTATAAGCAGAGGCGGAGTGAGGTATTATAGGATAGGGGATGAATATAATAAGAGAACTATGGGGTTTTCTAAAACAATATGATGTCTGGTTGGGTGGGCTGCAGGGAACATCATATTGATAAACTGTATAAAATATTGTCTGGCTGTCGGAGACTATAAAGAGAATAGCCTTTAAATAATACTGTAGTTCGGTTGGATAGGGATATACTTTTCTCATTTGATCAGGAAGGCAAATGCCCCGTTCTCTCCGCTTTGAATAAGCGTTCTTCATTTTCTTCCTCTCAAGCTCGGTAGGATTCGGGGAGGTGTTTAAAACTGAGCGTTAAGGTTGCTATCTGAATTGATACTGGCTTGACAGTTCCACAGTATTGAGCTACGTTGCAGGTACTATATAGATGGTCTAGCGCGATAACTATTCTAAGGGAAGCCTCGTAAATATGGAACCTTGGTATAACTATAGTGTAGGAAATATATGGAATTGGTATATACAATAGTACTTCTGTGATCCGAGGAAAACCCTGCTGGACAGGAAGGTCCCCCCCTCCCATTTTTATGGAGTTCTTTTTTTTTTTTAATGCCTTCTGGAGAAAGTTAGCTAGTTAGAAATGAAGGCTAATGGTAG
Organism: Hymenochirus boettgeri; assembly: GCA_019447015.1. NCBI lineage: Eukaryota > Metazoa > Chordata > Amphibia > Anura > Pipidae > Hymenochirus > Hymenochirus boettgeri. Next base: position 15,744 of record JAACNH010001648.1, on the reverse strand, counting down.
AACTATTCAGTTGTAACCTCCAATACAGTGCTAGGAATAGAGTCGTGCCGACTCAGGAAAGGTCGTCTGCGGAGTACATGAAGTTCGAAGTTGGCAGCTATCATTCTCAACATCAAATTATGTTATCTCACGCATGAACGTACTCGAAACGGTTATAATGTATAACAAAATATTATAATGTAAATATTGAAAAATCGAGGGTGCAAGGATAGTGTCGAGGTTCAAGTTCTAGTCAGCGACAAGCGTCCAATCTATTGGTTGTGAACCCCTAAGGCCTACTATTAACGTGATTATATCAAGTTCTATTCCAGTTCTATACAGGTTAACTTGGAAGGTCTAACACTTGCACACTCTAAGGAACTCCAAGAAAGCAGGAATTTCACATGGTGAGACAGGGTTAACCTCTTCATTCACATCCAATGGAAGAACGGTAGGTAAGTCTGTTATTTGGGGAAGTTCAATGCCCAAAGAACTATCCTTCATGCAGATGGTTTGTGGCATAGTGACCACACTGCTTTAATAGATGAGTGGCTTGCTGGTAAAAGGAATTGTGCAGGCAGAACATTTTCCAGCATCTCATCATCACAACAGCTGAAATCTCTCAAGATTGCAAGTGCAAATTGTTAGTAATAACTCTTAGTTCACGATCTATGGACAGAGGCGACCATTGTGCACCGGTCTGACATTCTATGTAGAAACAACACTTTGTTAAAGCCTTACAGGCCAACTTCCATAATTAGAAACTAATGTCAAAATGATGAATACAGGATTACTTACACGGATGAACAATCTGATGCTGTTTAATGTCACTAAAATCTGTTCACTAGTACCTGTGATTTACTTCCACTTATAAGGGCATGTTCACCCCCACTAATAAAATCTATACTTTTTCCTGGGTGATCACACTGGAGCATGAGAATTCATGAGCTGGAAGATGGGAAGTAACTTCACCGGTTTTTGCACTAAAAGATTTTCAGGGGAATATATCTGTTTTTTAGAGATTCCAAATTACATGACACTCTTTTTAAATTAGAATTTGGGCCACGAAAATGTTATTTGGTGTATAGATATCCTTGTTTTAAAGTATAGTTATTCAGTTAGTACTTATTATTAAAGACATTTAACATTGCTGCACTTCTTAGCAAAATTCATATTGAAATTGGGGAAAACTTTCACACACAAAAAAAAATACTCAGATAAAGCTAATTGAAAAATCTGAGTACCAGTACAATAAAGTTAATAATTTGTTCAAAATCACTAACCAAGCAATAAAACCTGCAAGAAGTAGGGATGGCCGGTTCGCGGATCCGAATCGGGATCCGGCGGGATTTTCCCAGTTCGCGAACGGCAGATTTTCGGATTTTCACGCCTGTCCGAAACTCGGTCACGGATTTTTCATATTTCGAAAATTTTCGAAATTACGGCGTTTTTCAGTATTTGCGAGAAAATTTTCGAAAATTACGAGAAAAATTTTTTTCGACATTTCGAAAATGCAAGGATTTCTCTATTTTCATAAAATAGTATTTTCGAAATTTTCGAAAGTAAGCGGATTACCTTATTTCGAAAATACAATATTTTCAAAAAATTTTCGAAAATATAGTTCTCCTATTTTCGAAAATAGCGAACAAATATCGTTAATTCAAGGGTATTTTTATTTTAATGGGTCCAGCTCGCGGATGTTCGGAATTTTCGGAATTTTCCGAAAATTCGCGGATCCTTCGAACGGACCTGATTTTGCGAAGTTCGGACCATATCTAGCAAGAAGCAGGCAAGACTGGGAGTGTGTATATAGCATTTAAATAGTCCACCATATCCTATGCTGTTGGGTAAACACTTTATCAGCTTGTGCGCAATGGAATATCCCTAGGCAGTCCCACATCGATCCTACTGTAGCTTTAGAATATCATTTTCATAATCAAGCCGACTGCCTGTAAAAAAGACAATGGTCAGTATTGAACAACATACAAGGAAGACGATAGGAAAGCAGATGGATCTCTGGTTAGAATTCATAGGACACGACACATTAATTCATTATTCTTATCAGCGATTTATAAGTTCTCTATAAAGGGGGCCCATCGCTGAATAGTTGGACAGTGATCGCATGCATATGTATGATACATTTCCCTTGTCTCTGACCACATTTTTTGGGGTGTGATTTCATCATAGATAGTCATCATAAAGAATTTTTATATTGATATTGGTCTTATGCGATCATTACTGTTATCATGCACTGGTTACCTACTAAGTGTTATCGTCAGCTTACAGTGTAAATCAGGAAATTGATTTTTAGAGCCTCGGTTAACTGACAGGAAAGCAAGTATTTTGTTATAGTGAGGCTGAATGCTATTTCCCTGCTGTTCTTTGAGCTGTGCAAGCTGGAGGGCTTGAAGAAGACAGCCGTAAAAGAGGGAGAACATCATAGACTGGATAACACATTAGCCTAGTCTGTCAGCTTTTTTTAAACTTTGTGTTGGGGTTTCCAGCGTTGATTTACATATATAAAATCATTAATTTGAGGAGTGGTGACTAACGCCCTTTAAGTAGTTTCAGTCGGATGGGGGCATCGGCCACAGAAAACAAAGGGTCACATTAGTTCCAGTTTAATGACTTCACTGTTGAGAATTAAAAGAAATAAAAACACAGATCTTTTAAGTATGTAGACCATTGATATCCATGGTCAGGCAGGGGAAGTGGAATTTCTGCAGTTATAAAGAATGGAAGCTGGCAAAAATCAAAGTCAACAGGGGACTCTTCTATTTATTAAATGCAATGAGATTACTTAGAATTTGTAATGTTTTTAGCTATGCTTAATCCCATGAAAAAATAGTTACACTTGGAATACTTCCAAGAGAAGTTTACTAGGACATCTTACATGTGTTCTCATTAAAGTTTTCTGGAACAGATATTAAATAATATTAATAACTGGGAGCAGCAGCTGGCAGCCTAATAGTAAAACTAATGAAACGGGCCCGTCTTTATAGGCAATTTCTAATTAATATGAGCACTTAAACAAAATTTGACGAAAAACTGCCACATATATTTAATTAATGGTCCCTGTGTCTTTTGACATCTCGTAGCAAAAAAGAAAAGGGATGGACTGCACAAGCTACAGTATAAAACTTAGTTTTTATTGCCGAACTGAGCATGGGCTTTACAGAGAGGTGACAAACCAGTACCTTGGAGCGGTTTCGTGAAAACAACCCGTCACTTCATCAGAGGGATACTTCCCCCACTTGAAAAAGATCATATCTACCCAACAACTAACAAGATCACCTGAAAACCATCAAAATAATGAGATAGAGGTAATCAACATCCTACCACAAAGTTAAATTTAGCGGGTTAATGCAGTCGAACAAGCGGGTGTATCGGGGGAGTAATTACTACACAGGTTGTAAAGATGCATAAAAACAATACAAAAAAAAAAAGATACTGACATTTAAATATTATATATACAATTAACAAAACACACCCCAGAGATTGTAGCTAATCTACAGAACCATGTAAAAAATGATGTATTAAATATCCGGCAAAAAACATGTACACCAGTGAACTATAAAAAGATTAAAGAACCATAAGTACACACAAACACATATTCACAATAAGTGTACAGTAATTTTTTATTACAACTTTTACCAATGGAAGCACAAATTATTAATCTACTCTATATGGATACAAAAACACAGGATCCATACTATATTATAAATATGTATAATACTATATGCGTTCTCAATAGTGACTATGATCATACCTGAAATAAATGTTAAAAACAACCAATATATCACATAAGAGCAAGCAAAACCTATGGCTCCATATTGTACAACTACCCAGACAAAAACACTACAAAGGATCATACAAAAATCTGGATTTTACACAAAGAGGGCACCTCCATTCTCATTCAACCCTTGTGGTATTTAGTTTTAATTCCAAAAATCCACCAAAGTCCCTTTTTGAAGAGCAGAACTCTATCGCACACTTGACATCTCCACAATGTGATCTCCATTATGTACCTGTGTTGTATATTGACACAGTAGAACTATGGGTTACTACGACTGTACGGTTATCTTGTGAATAGAGGTAGAATGTCCATATAAGGTAGTTTCAATTGTTCGTGTGTCTTGCCTACGTATTGTAGGCCCACTCCACATGTGATCAAATAGATCAAATTGGGACCCGCAGTTTATGATCTCTTCACTTATATGTTTTCTGGGACAGTAGATGAAAAAAACAGATTGCAGAAGATACAAATGTCAACACCTGCATTGCTTTTTCCACATCTAAAAAATCCCCATACGTGCGAGCCAATTATGTTGGTTTTGAACATTAACATTACTGGGGTTGCCACATAATTAGATAGTGTTCTCGTCTGCGATAGGTAAGCCAGGTTTTTTGGGAGAAGAATCTCAAGCACAGAATGGATCAACCATCACTAGGGCCAAAACTTCTTTATTCACATCATTATGCGCGTGGATTCTTATGTAACGTGGTAATAAAATCTGGAAAAATCTTTTTTGTCATGTCGTTCTTTATTTTTAAGGAAATGTTCTCTAAATCTGGCCTTTTTGGCTTAAGTAAGAAACTGTTCGCGCATCAAAACTGATCGCATGATATAGGCTTTTTTGATACTCTGGTATTATAACCTCGATCTGTAAATTATCCCAAGGGATCATGGCCGTTGATTGAAACAATCCCATCCAGAACAGATTCTTCTACATTAGGAATCATAAACCGGCTTATCGGGGATACTTTTCACATAATGGTGTTGAGGCATGGCTAGCTATCATACTTACAAGTATTTTATTAGAGGTTTTGTGCATATATCACTAGTACTACCCGATTGGATTGAACAAAAACAATATATCCAGAAAAGGTTTTAACCTCATTCATAGAATATGGAAATGTCAAACCCAATCATTGGAATTCACAATATATGTGCTAGAGTTCCGCGTGGATTTTACGGATACGTAAAATACCCAATTCTGGAATGATCTGTGAATTTAAAACCAATGGAACTCCATTTTAAAGATTGTTCATTAATTAATGAAACTATGTGGAATGGAAAACATAGATCTAACTCTGCTGTGTATACAAGATGAATTACTGCTTAATCTCACGGGTTAAAACAATCTTATTCTAATGTGTCAAGTGATTGAGATAATAGAATTGTGAAAATATCAACTTGTGGAAAAGAGCAAAAAGGAAAAACCTTTAATGCGGTAATAAGAAACAAAGTTCAGAGAGATTACAGTTTCAGATTACGAAAATGTGTATATTCAAAGGTGGTGGAACAACAAGTTAAATGATCATTACCCTAAATCTATCTTAAAGAAGCGGGAATCCATAGAAGCGATAAATAGGCATCAATAACTGGATACAATAATACCAAAACAAAAGTTACCTTGGATAAATACACAAACAGGACACTAACAAAACAGAAACAGTTAGTTTTTGTCCGATACTAATTCATTAGATGGGGAATCAATTAGAAGCTCGCCTTAACAGGAAATAGAATTTGCTCTTACGAAAATCACACGAGATTCAGAGTGATTACGAGGAGGGGATTTACATGTAATGCGTACACAGATTGGAAAAGAGACGAGGAAAAAGAGAAACAAAACCCAGGTGTAAAAGGAAAGAGAAGAGATGATAGATTTAGACGAGACACGGAGGAAGAAGGATTTCCGATTTAGTAGAGGGAGCCCATGGAAGAAATGATTGGAGGAATGCAAATGATTTGCAAAACATACAAGTCAATAAGAGATGATTAAGTTGGGACGAAGTAATTTATTCTATCAATCTTCACTCTATCAACAGATGAACTTATGGTTCAATGTTAGGTCTTAATTACGTTCCATCCGAACATTTTCATATTGGACACCGTGATTGATTGAATCGATTCATTAGAAAAAATACTTTAAAAAACATTTTGCTCACTCGACACTCAGAGACGTAGGAGGATGGTTTTCACTTTATAATACATATAAGGGATATTTGCCATCGAACTCATAATATGATATTAACATATGTTTTCCCCTTCATCTCTTAATGGGTTTGATCAAGGATATGGGATAATACAGGATAATGGCTAAGTGATTGAATAAAATCAGGTTATGATAATTTCAAGACGTATGTACATTTTTCTTTATGCTATGGTCGATCTTATGCCGCAAATGGTGATGTGAAGTATGGTGAGAACATAAATGTATAAACAATACACTAAGAAAGACAATCAAGTTTCTATCCGGTGCAGAGTAGGGGTGGTTACATTGCAAATTCCATCATTAGTGAAGGGGAAACTTACTAAGATATCTGAGTATACCACGACACACATGTAAATATGAGTAAATTTAATCCCACTATGAGAAGGGCTCTGAAGAGTCTACATAACAATGTGAGATGTCATCTCGACAGTCTGAAAAGGTGGGTCTTAATTGTACTAGATAGATCTTATTGATAGAGACATACTCTCCCAGTGTCATAACGATTGTAATACGAAATGTAAAAATTGATGGTGATCCCACACTTACATGTCAGAAAAAATTACGTCATGGTGGATGATGCTCTGATATGAGCATCATTTACACACATGAATTTGAGTATATGTATGTTGATAATCGAGGATGCTATTTTTCACACCTTACCAAGGTTCATATAGGCATCCCATGAAACAAAGGGTCGTCCCATCATTGCTGGAATAGGCTATTTAAATGAGGCCTATCGGAAATGTGGATTGTTTATTTAATCCCATGCTAATGGTTTAACGGTTCATATATTAGAGATCGGGAGACTGTCTGAACAAATTACAGATATATCTGTATGGAATGATGTATATTTGGCTGACCAAGAGTCAGTAGTCTTCTATTATAGTCATTCCGATCAATGGAATTTACGAGCCACAGCGAATTTTGGTTTACGGGAAATATAATGATTGTCCCTGGGAGGCAGATAGATTCACATTAGAATTCATTGAGTTTTGTGAATATACAATTCTGTTATGTTTCAGGGCTCTTATATCTCCAGACACGTGGCGGGGCCGGGCGAAATTTATTTTCGCCCCTCATCGCAACCTATATAGGGTTGTGGGAGCGGTTCACGTGTATGGAGTGTAATCATACACAAGGGAAATATTGTGTGTATTATCGGTACATAGACGAACCTGATTATCATTGGAAAGGAGACAAAAGAAAGATGTTAGCTTGGTTCTAATTGTGAATTCCCAATGATGTTGGTTGAATTTCAATATTCTATGAATAGAGGTTAGGAAATCCTTTTGGATTATATTGTGTTAACCAAGTCAGGGTCAAGTTAACTAGTGATGTATACGAAAAACTCTATCTCAGAAAACTTTGTTAAGATATGATAGTAGCCATCCTCAACCATTATGAAAAGTATCCCGATAAGCCAGTTTATCGCATTAGAGAATCTGTTATGGATGATTGTTTTTTCAAATCAAAACAGGCCCTGATCACTATGGGATAAATTTACCTCGAGGGTTTATACATACAGAGGTAATCAAAAAGGCCTATGATCATGCGATCATTTAGAGCGCGAAACAGTTACTTAGCAGCAAAAAAGGCAGATTTAGAGAACATTCCTTAAAATATACAAGAACAGCGCAGACAAAAAAGATTTTTTTCCATGAATGTTATTTACCACGTACAGAAAGAATACCAAGCGCATATTGGATGGAATAAAAGAAATTTTGGCCCAATTGATGGTTGATCCATTTGGCTGAGATTTTCCAAATTTGGCATACCTATCGCGATCGAGAACATATCTAATTATGTGCACCCGTATGTTAAGGGGTTAAACCAACACATCATTGGCTCGACCGTATGGGGATTGTTTAGATGTGGAAAAAGCAGAGCAGGTGTTGTTACATTGTATCTTCTGCATCATGTTTTTTCATCTACTGTACACAAGAAAAATATAAAGTGAAGAGATACATAAACTGCGGGGTTCCAAAATGTGATCAATTTGATCCACATGTGGATGTGGGCTACAATACGTAGGCAAGACAAACACGAAAATTGAAAACACGCCTGATATGAACATTCGAACTTATTGCAAGCAGAGAAGACCGTACCAGCTCTAGGTACCCACATAGTCTACTTGTCAAATACAAAACGAGTGTAAATATATGGGAATAGAGAGGTGTGTGTAGGATGCGTAGGTGGCAGATAGAGATTTGACTCTTTCAAAAAGGGACTTGGTGGGATTTTGAATTAAAACAAAATATCCAAAAGGGTTGAATAGAGGCATGGGAGGTTTACTCTTTGTATAATCCAATTTGTATGATCTTGTGTAGTGTGTTGTAGTGGTAGTAATGCTCATATGGAGCCCATCGGTTTGCTGTCTTATGTGTATATACTGGTGTTTACATTTATTTATAGAGTATTAGATATATCACTATTGAGACGTTGATATGTATTATACCATATTTAAGATATGTGATCTGTTTTTTTTTGTGCCCATATAGAGTAATATGTATATTGTGCATACATTGTAAAAGTGTAAATAATACTTGTGAATTATTTAATCATGTGTTTGTGAGTTATGGTTCTTACTTTTATATTCGACACTGTGTACATTTTTTGCGGTGTTATTTATACATCAGTGTTACATGTTTGCTGTAGATAGCTACAATCTGGGTTGTTTTTTAATTGTATTCTATATTTAGCAGATCTATATTTTTTTTGGTATGTGTTTTATGCATTTTACAACCTGTGTAGTATATTACTCCCCCCCCGATATACAACCTCTTTTCGCACTGAATTAACCCTAGTATTTAATGTGTGGTCGGATGTGTGATTAACGCTCTCTATCTCATATGTTGATGGGTTGCAGGTGTGCTTGTCTATGTGATACTATGTTTAAGGGTGGAGTACTTGATGAGGAGTGAAGGTGTTGGTCACGGAAACGCGTCAGGGGTACTGTGTTTGTCTCCTCTCGTGAGTAAGTGCTCAGTTCGGCATAAAAGCTACGTTTTATCTTAGTGTTGGCAGTCCATCCCTTCTTCTTTTTTGCTACGATCTTCATGAAATTGGATAGGGTTCCGGAACGCCAGGTGATTGGACTCCACTACAGGATTGACGTAGAGGAAGCCGAGCTGTGCACCAATGGTAATGTGGTGTTTGACTCTCACCATCGTACTGTACTCTGTAAAAAATTTCACGGAGTTCTACGTATATACGTATAACTGAATTACGATGATTAACATTCAAGTAGTTTCAAATAGAAAAAACATCTGTATTCGTAGGTTCATTTTTTCAGCAGAATAAAGAGAACTACGCACAATATTATAAGAATACCAGCATGTACATGTAGAGTTAGATCCCTAGTGGCCTGAACGACTGGTGCAAGGTATGAAAAAACTAACTATTCTGAACGTTTGTCCTGCAATGTATGACAAAACATCATGGTCTGGTCGAGAATATAGTATAATCGGTTCAGAAATCATATATTGTTGGGACACTGGGATGGTCTAAATAGAAACTTTAAAGGAGCATAAGTGGAAAGCCCGGAATATGTTTAATATAGAAAATTTTCACAATGAAACTGTCTTGACACGGTTGAGACACGTGGGGATTGGTAACTGAATGAATAAAATTTTCTTCTAGAACTGCTCTGTCTAATGTTGGACAGGGATCTGTCTAAATAGAAATTCTTCTAGAACTGTCATAATGTTGGACACAGGATCTGGCCACAAGATTTCTAGAAGGTCTATGGAAACAGGACTGTTTCTAATAGAACTGTCTAGAGTCAGGGTGGAACTTGGATCTGGTCTAATAGAATAACTTTCTGAACTGTCTGTAAATGTGGAGCACTGGATTGAGGCTAAAATAGATAACTCTTCTTGATTGATGAGCTGTCTGTAATATTGAGCCCTGGGTCGTGGCCATAGAATTTCTAGAACTCTTGGATGTCTAATCTGAGACTGGATCTCGGGCTAAATAGAAAACTCTTCTAGAACCTTCTTGTCTGTCTGTTGGCTACTGGGTATTGGTCTAAATAGAAACCTCTTCTAGAATCGTGGTTTAATCTGACACTGGGAATGGGCTGTTAATAGGAAACGCTTCAGGGCTTCGGTCTGTATCTAGTGGTTGGGACTTGTGGAGTTGGTCTAAAGAGAAACTCTTCTACAAACTTTGTCTGTGTAATCTTGGTACCACCTGGTTGATCTGTGTCTCAATAGAAAATCTTAAGAAATCTTCTGTCTATCTTGAGCATGGGATCGGGCTAAGAGATAAATAGGAACTCTTTATAGAAGGCTGCGTCTGGTATCTGAACAGTGGATCTGTCTCAATAGTGAAAACACTCTAGAACGTCTGTCTGTAATCTTGAGATTTGCAGGGGGATCTGGGCTAAATAGAAACACTTCTAGTAACTGTTCTGTATTCTTTGTGAGCGTGGGGTCTGACTCAGTAGGAAAATCGTTCTAGAAAATGTCTGTAACGGGATCTGAAGTCTAAATAGAACTCTCTGACAACTCTGCTGTATCTGGCCAGGATCTTGTGGGTTTTGTATTGGTTCAATAGACATGGGTTGTGCAAGAACTCTGTCGTGTAATCTTGGTTAGCATTTTGGGACTATGGGTGGTAAATGAGAAACTCTTGATCTAGAACTGTCTGTACTATTGAACATTGGGATTCTGGGTCCAATAGGAAACCACTTCTAGAGATCTTCTGTCTGTAATCTTGAGCATGGGATTGGGTACTAAATAGAAACACTTCTAGAACTTCTGTTACTTTTTTGTTGTTTAGTGGTGTTGTTTTCTTTCTTCCTGTGATTTCTTAATTCGTCTGGGGTCTGATCTCGTAGAAACTCTTCTAGAACTGTCTGTAAACTGGGATTGGGCTAAATAGGAAACCTTCTAGAACGTCGTCTGTAATCTTGGCAATGAGATTTGGTTCTCATAGAAAATTCTTCTAGACCTTCTGGCGTAATCTTGAGCTGGGATCTGGGCTAATAGAAACACTTCTAGGAACTGTCTGTAATCTTGGACACTGGGAATTCGGTATCAATAGAAACACACTTCTAGAACTGTCTGGAACCTTGAGCACTGGGATTGGTTAAATAGAAACTCTCTAGAATGTCTCGTAACTGGGATCTGGGCTAACAATGAAACTCTTCTGAAGTGTAACTACATGGTCTGGTCCTAGCTCTCGAACTTTGTAGACACTGGGCATGATGGTCTAAATAAAACTCTTCTAGGAATTCTGTCGTAATCTGGGCATGGGTCTGGTCTAAATAGAATCTTCTGAACTGTCTGTGTAATCTTGGCACTGGGATCTGCGTTCTAAATAGAAACTCTTCTTGGAACCTGTCTGGGTAATCTTTGGCCACTGGGATATGGTCTCAAAGAATCTTTCTAACTTGCTGTATGATTGGGCACTTGGGATTGGTCTAAATAGAATGTTCTAGAATCGATGTAATCTGAGTGTTTCTATTTAGCCCAGATCCCAGTGCTCAAGATTACAGACAGACGTTCTAGAAGTGTTTCTATTGAGACCAGATCCCAGTGTTCAAGATTACAGACAGTTCTAGAAGAGTTTCTATTTAGCCCAGATCCCAATGCTCAAGATTACAGACAGAAGTTCTTGAAGAATTTCTATTGAGACCAGATCCCAGTGTCCAAGATTACAGACAGAAGTTGTAGAAGAGTTTCTATTTAGACCAGATCCCAGTGCCCAAGATTACAGACAGAAGCTCTAGAAGCGTTTCTATTTAGCCCAGTTCCCAGTGCTCAAGATTATAGACAGTTCTAGAAGGGTTTCTATTTAGACCAGATCCCAGTAGCCAACATTACAGACAGAAGGTTCTAGAAGAGTTTCTATTTAGCCCAGATCCCAGTGCTCAAGATTAGACAGAAGTTCTAGAAGAGTTTCTATTTAGCCCAGATCCCAGTGCTCAATATTACAGACAGTTCTAGAAGTCATAGAATATGTGAAATTCAAACCCAAATCATTGGAATTCAAATATTGAACAAAGCTAACAATCTTATCTTTGTCTCCTTTCCAGATGATAATCGCTGTTGGCAGTCCATCCCTTTTCTTTTTTGCTACGAGATGTCAAAAGAGCATCAGGACCATTAAATTAAATATATGTGGCAGTTTTCGTCAAATAGCATCAGGACCATTAAATTAAATATATGTGGCAGTTTTCGTCAAATGTTGTTAAGTGCTATAATTAAGTTAAGAAATTGCCTATAATACAGGGGCCCGTTTCATTAGTTTACTATAGCTGACCAGCTGCTCCCATTATTAATATTATTTAATATCTGTTCCAGAAAACTTTAATGAGAAACACATGGTAGATGTCCTAGTAAACTTCTGGAAGTCATTCCAAAGTGAACTATTTTTCATTGGGATTAAGCATAGCTAAACCATTACAATTCTAAGTAAAATCTCTGCATTTAATAAATAGGAAGAGTCCCCTGTTGACTTTGATTTTGCCAGGCATTCCATTCTTTAGAACTGCAGAAATTCCACTTCCCCTTGCTGACAATGGATATCAATGGTCTACATACTTAAAATATTTGTTTTTATTTCTTTTAATGCTCAGAAGTGAAATTCATTTAAACTGGAACTAATGTGACCCTTTGTTTCTGTGGCCGATGCTCCCCAATCCTACTGAAACTACTTAAAGGGCTTAGTCACCACTCAAATTAATAATTTTATATATGTAAATCACTGCTGGAAACCCCAAACTACAAAAGTTAAAAAAGCTGACAGACTTAGGGCTAATGTGTTATCCAGTAATATGATGTTCTCCCTCTTACGGCTTCTTCTTCAAGCCCTCCAAGCTTGCACATGCTCAGAAGAGACAGCTAGGGAAATAGCATTCAGCCTCACTATAACAAAATACTTGCTTTCCTGCTCATTAAACAGAGGCTCTAAAAAATCAATTTCCTGATTTACTGTAAGCTGACTATACACGTATAGGTAACAGTGGCATGATAAACAGTAATGATCGCATAATACCAATATCATAGTAAAATCATTTATGATGAACTATGATGAAATCACACCCCAAAAAATTGTCAGAGACAAAGGGGAAAATGTATCAATACATAGCAATGCGATCACTGTCCAATAATTCAGCGTATGGGCCCCTTTATAGATTATAAATCGCTGATAATAATAATGAATTATGTGTCTTTCCTAGTGAATTCTAACCAGAGATCCATCTGCTTTCCCTACGTCTTCCTTTAATGTTGTTCAATATCTGACATTGTATTTATTTACAGGCAGTCGGCTGTGATTATGAAATAGATTCTAAAGCTACAGAGGATCGATGTGGGATCTGCCTAGGAGATAATTCCACTTGCCAAACAGTGATAAAGCTGTTTAACCAAACAGAAGGATATGGTGAGACTATTTAAATGCTATATTACACTCCCAGTCTTGCCTGCTTCTTGCTAGAGATGTCCGAACTTCGCAAAATCAGGTCCGTTCGAGGATCCGCGAATTTTCGGAAAAATTCGAAAATTCGAACATCCGCGAGCGGACCCATTAAAATGAAAAATACCCTTGAAATTACGATATTTTTCGTATTTTCGAAAATATGAGAACTAGTATTTTCGAAAATTTTTGAAAATATGTATTTTCGAAAATACGAGTAATCCGCGTAATTTCGAAAATTTTCGAAAATACATATTTATGAAAATAAGAGAAATCCTTGCATTTTCGAAATTACGTGTTTTCTCGTATTTTCGAAAATTTTCGCAAATACGTGAAAACCCGTAATTTCGAAAATTTTCGAAAATATGAAAAATCCGCGACTCGGAAGTTCGGAAGGCGGAAAATCCGGAAAAATCTGCCGTTCGCGAACGGGGGAAAATCCACGGCGGATCCGGATTCGGATCCGCGAACCGGCCATCCCTACTTCTTGCAGGTTTTATTGCATTTGTTAGTGATTTTGAACAAATTATTATAAACTTTAATTGTACTGTACTCAGATGTTTTCAATTAGCTTGTATCTGATATTTTTTTTTGTGTGTGAAAGTTTTCCCCAATTTCAATATGAACATTTTGCTAAAAAGTGCAGCATGTGAAATTTCCTTTAATAATAATAATAACTGAATAATATATTTAAAGGATATCTAGACCCAAATACATTTTCTGGACCCAGAAACTTCTAATTTAAAGAGTGTCATGTAATGTGGAATCTCTAAAAAAAAAGATATTCCCTGAAATCTTTTAGTGCAAAAATCCGTGAAGTTACTTCCCATCTTCCAGCTCAGTGAATTCATGCATGCTCAGTGTGATTCACCCAGGAAAAAGTATAGATTTTATTGGTGGGGGTGAACATGCCCTTAGAAGTGGAAGTAATCACAGTAACTAGTGAAAGATTTTAGTGACATTAAACAGGCATAGATTGCATAACCGTGTAAGTAATCCTGTATGCATCATTTTGATCATTAGTTTCTAAATTATGGAAAGTGCCTGTAAGGCTTTAAAAAGTGTTGTCTTCTAACATAGAATGTCTAGATCCGGTGCACAATGGCGCCTCTGTCCCATATGGAATCGTGAAATAAAGATTTATGTACCAACAATTGCACTTGCAATCTTGAGCAGATTTCAGCTTGTTGTGAGTGATGAGATTGCTGGAAAATGTTCTGCCTGCACAATGCACTTTTACAAGCCAGCTCATCATATTAGAAGCCAGTGTGGTCACTATGCCACAAACCATCTGCATGAAGGATAGTTCTTGGGGCATTGAACTTCCAAGATAACAGCTTACCGGTTCTTCCATTGGTGTGAATAGAGAGTTAACCCTGTTCTCACCATGTGAATTCCTGCTTTCTTGAGAGTTCCTTAGAGTGTGCAAGGTGTAGACCTTCCAAGTACCTGTAATTAGAAATGGACTAGAACTTGATATAATCAAGTTAATAGTAAGCCTTATAGGGGTCACACTCATGAGATTGGACTCATTGTCTGGACTAGAACTTGAACTCGAACTATCCTGCACCTGGATTTTCAATATTATACATTATAATATTATTGTTATACATTATAATCCGTTCGAGTCGTTCATGGGAGTGAGAGTAAAATAGATTTTTGGAATGTCCTGGATATTCGAACATGTACCCCAGACCATTTCCCAGGTCCCACAGCCATTTACATTAAGTTACCATTGATATTTTAATTGTATTTCATTAGAACTTTTCAAACTATTTGACTCCCATTGACTTTACTGGGTCCGTTTTCAAATTATCGAACTTTCAAACTTTCCATATAGCTCAAAGGTTCGAAAACGGACGGAGCTTTTGAAAGTTCGGCCATCTCTACTTACATAGCAACATAGTAATTGATGTTGAATGAAGACATGCGTCCATCAAGTCCAACCTTTCCAACCTCCTTTTTAACCCTACCTAACAGTTGATCCAGAGGAAGGCAAGAAAAAAGAAAAGAAACCGCTAAAAAAAGGGAGGGGAAGGGGGGAATTCCTTCCTGATGCCAAATGGCAAGGGGAAAGTTTCCCTGGATCAACCAGAAGTACAGTATATGTATTGATAACCATAGTTCTCTATATTATATAGTATCTCCGTACCAACCAGAACTACAGTATATGTATTAATACAAGTAATTATCAATATTATATAGTATCCCTGTACCAACCAGAACTACAGTATATGTATTAATACCCATAGTTCTCTATATTATATATATCCCCTA
This sequence comes from Hymenochirus boettgeri, assembly GCA_019447015.1. Taxonomy (NCBI): domain Eukaryota; kingdom Metazoa; phylum Chordata; class Amphibia; order Anura; family Pipidae; genus Hymenochirus; species Hymenochirus boettgeri. Next base: position 67 of record JAACNH010001648.1, on the reverse strand, counting down.
TATATTATATATATCCTCTATATATTATATAGTATCCCCGTACTTCAAGAACTAAACTTCAAGTCCA
>JAACNH010001647.1:0-63402 GCA_019447015.1 Hymenochirus boettgeri | reverse complement strand
TGTTTCAGAGGGTTCCACCGCCTTCATCAGGTCTTACACAAGTGATCATCCCTTCTCTTAGGAGTCACTGAGCATGATGTGATTTTAATGAGAAGGGAGGATCACTTGTGTAATATCTGATGAAAGGAGGGAACCCTCCGAAAGTTGTGTGTGTATGGTTCATAAAAGAGTTCACATATATATACTTTGGTGTTGGGCCTTCCATACACTATTTCAAAATTGGATAACATTTACTCCATGGGGTAGGGTTGGAAGGGTCGCACCTCTGCTATTGGATGTGAATGGGAATTCTTCTTACGGAGATCTAGTTACAGTAAGTGTAGCTTTTTATACAAAGAAATGTAATCTCGGGGAATTCCCCCCTCAGTCCAAAATCTAGGTCCCCCCTCGGTCCCAAATCCAGGGGCTCCCCCTCAGTCCCAAATCCAGGGTCACCCTTCTGTCCCAAGAAACCTTACCTGCAGTCTGTGTAACTGCTGTGTTCTTTCTCCGTGCTTGTTTCCTGTGTTTCTCCCTCTAGTGGTGAGTCAATAGGAACTGCAGACAATCTTACCATCTCTCTTTAGTGGTGAGTACATAGGAACTGCAGTGACACACACGGAGCCAGACACACACTGCACACTGACGCAGCATTTAGGATTTTATAATATAGGATTACACACACAATGTTTCAGAGGGTTCCACCGCCTTCATCAGGTCTTACACAAGTGATCATCCCTTCTCTTTAGGAGTCACTGAGCATGATGTGTATTTAATGAGAAGGGAGGATCACGTGTGTAATATCTGATGAAAGGAGGGAACCCTCCGAAACGTTGTGTGTGTAATGGTTCAATAAAAGAGTTCACATTATATACCTTTGGTGTGTGGCCTTCCATACACTATTTCAAAATTGGATACCATTTACTCCATGGGGTAGGGGTTGGAAGGGTCTGCACCTCTGCTATTGGATGTGAATGGGAATTCTTCTTACGGAGATCTAGTTACAGTAAGTGTAGCTTTTTATACAAAGAAATGTAATCTCTGGGGAATTGAATTTGCAATCTCATGTACTCTTTCTTGCTTAAATCAAAGCATTATACCCCTATCCCAAAAGAACTATGTGGTACACTAGTTCATGTAGAGTCTATCTTTTGCTAGGAACATAATGGAAACAAAAAAATGCAGTAGAATAGTTTTGACTGTTTTGTGTTGTTTCATAAGTAAGCCTGTGGATTTGAACCGGTGACCTCAACGGCTATGTGTTTCTAACTGCTATTTAGACTGCTGATCCACCACAGCATATGCAAAGAGTACAGGTACATTTACAAACTTTTATGAGAATTTACCTTGAGCCGCTACACACTCTAGGGGTTCAAGTCCCACTAATCGATTTAAGATTTTAGAAGCATGATATTAACCCCTAGGTTGTGGCGAGTATCACAAGAGACAGTCACAGAGCCACCACAGTCTATTCACCAGAGACTGCATGGTGGATTGTGCAAGCGTTAAATACTTATAGGGGTGACATTCTTCGCACCAGAGATTTACCCAGAGGCTTTGTTCAAAAACAGTTAAAAGTAAATGAAAAGTACCTGGGGTAGGGAGGTAGGATTGGTACAACCTCCCAATGTCATTTATATGAGAAGCGGCAGCACAAAGAAAACTGCTTCTGTCAGGCTTCCTGAGGTCTTCAGCACTATCTTTAAAGGGAAAGTTCAGTGGAAAATATCATTATTTTGAAAATTCTTACTTTATATTATACATACCTAGTTATCCTACATATTCTCTTCCATTTTTGAAAAATCATTTGAATTTATACCACTTGCTATTCCCTGCTTTTGACATTAGTAAGCTGACATTTCAGGGTGTGTAATGGTCCTTCTTCTTCCCAGAATGCACTCTACCTTGGAATGTTCCTAACAGTAATTTCTACTGATTGGCTGTTGGATGGGTCAAACATGCTCAGATCTCTACTGAGCAACTGAATCAACCCAGGCACTGGGTCAAGGGCAAGACCATAACGGTCTCTAGTAGGGGTCCTGCAAAGTCAGGAAGTCAGAATTTCGGGAGCATTTATTTATACACAGCCAAAATGCGGAGTGGGCAGATTTAGATCATTAGGATGGGAAAATACTGCTCTTTTTTCTTAACAGCATATGTTTTTGCACTGAACTTCCCCTTTAATATAGGAAGGCCCAGGGCCTAAGTCAAGTAATACTTACCTAAATACTTACCTAAAGATACCTTCGCTCCAACAGGGGCACTTCTAGGGTTTTTGCTGCCTGAGCCAAAAGTTTGAATGCCGCCATTGATTATGCATTAGAAATGCCATACTTTTTGTAGTATAAAAAATTTTAGCCAAAAGATTTGTAAGCCTGCTACCATGTCAAGGTAGACTCTTTCAGCAGGGCCCTAAGTAACCCAACTAGTCTAACCTAGCCTAACAAACTAAAGCTAAACTAACAATATAAAATGATTTTAACAACATCATATTTGTTACTAGGGGAAAATAATTTTTTTTCTTGACCGGTCAAGGAAAAACTTTTTTCCCCCACCACTGCCTGTCTGCCGCCTTTCTTCTTCAGTGCAGGGGTGCGGCTTGAGACAAATGTCTCACTCCTAATGGTAGACGTGGCCCTGACTCCAACTTCCAGACCCAGTGACAGGGAAGATGCGCTATGCAAGAAGGTCCTCACTGTGGGTACATAAGTTAGTGAGAAAAAAAAGAGGATTGGGGAAGGGGAGTATAATTGTCCTTTAATGGAGGAAAGGGTGGAGCTTGACAGGAGAAGTCAGTTACTGTACACTTATTATTCTCCTTTAATTATTGCTCAATAGGTGTATTTAATGACCATTAGTATCAAATAGCATTATACCTCCCTATTGGTCATACTCAATGAGTATTTTAACAATAGCCCTTGCTTTATAAATAGAATACTTAGAAAAAAAAAAAAAAAAAAAAGGAAAGCTTAGTGCACATACATGCATAGGAAAACTGTGCATTAAAGCAAACAATTAACTACTTTCACATAAGCATTTCTTGGCAGATCCTGCGGGTTAGCGACAAAACATACATTTTGTCAATAGTGACTGGTCAGAAAATGTCTGGTAACACTAAGAAACTGCTACACACATGGGCAAAATTTAAATAAGAAAAAGCTATGGTAAATTATAAAAGTGGCCTTTAGAAGAGGGCATAGGTAAAATATTGGTGGTGTGCTGAGCTCACCACTCAGGGGCGCAGGAATCACTATAGCAGCCATAGCAGTTGCGCCCTGTCCAGCTCCCTTGCAGGCATGTCCACCCTCCTAAGAAAAATTTTACCTTACGAAGTTCAGTCCCACAAACCCCATTTTTGGCTTACTTAAACCTTTCAAAGATGCCCCCAGATTTAAGTAAAATGAAAACGGGGTTATGTGGGGCTACTACGTGAGGTACATTTTTTCTTAGTAGGGTGGACATGCCCTAAATAAACCTTGCTGCAGTTTAGCTGGGTTAGGTTGAACTGCACCAAAATTATTTTTATGTGGGGGGGCCCCATCTAAATTCTTGCTTTGGGGCCCTGTGATATTTAGCTACAACACTGTCACCACTATTCATAACCGTTCCAGGAATCCTGCAACATAAAGCTAATGTGACCCGACCTTTAAAATAGAAACACAGATGACACAGAATAGACACACAGATGGATAAATCCAGCTGTCTTGTGCCTAAGATTCTACTTACCGATAAGTGTAGATAAAGATATTAAAAAAATCTTGTAGCATCTTGTTAAGAAAGCCATACACGTTACCCCCATCATAAATTCAAGGCATATTCAATTGGAATCCAATTGTGAATTTTCAGCAATTGGCAAAAAACATTCTATTCAGAGTTTATCATTCTCTATACGTAGAGGGAACGACTGTTCATGCAGACACACTTTGCAATGTTTTCTGCTTTACTATTGGGAGATGATAATAATGCCACAATGTTGTCCTAAGGACCCGGCTTGGCACCACTTAAACTCGATTCCTGATCCAACATTCCAACAGCCCGTTTGGTTAAAAATCAGATTCTTTATTCGCACATCATATTAAAATCAATCAAATAGTATGGAGAAAATTAGCACCAATGTCTGACGCATTTCGGGTCAGGTGACCCTTACTCATAGACTTGGTGTGTCATAGTAACCACCTCCTTAAAAAGACATTGGTGCTAATTTTCTCCATACTATTTGATTGATTTTAATATGATGTGCGAATAAAGAATCTGATTTTTAACCAAACGGGCTGTTGGAATGTTGGATCAGGAATCGAGTTTAAGTGGTGCCAAGCCGGGTCCGTAGGACAACATTGTGAGATTACTTAAGAGGGGCGCGGACAAGCCCCGGGCAGTGAGCACACTTCCGAGGAGTACTGATCACCATTGCAAGATTTGGAACACGTGACCACGTACCTAGATGCTGGAGACACGGAAACCAGCTTTGGAGTGGGTGAGAGCGGGGAACAGGGGAAGTTTGGAGCCACTGATTGTTTTTCTCGATGATAATAATGCAACAGAATTTTTTTTTCATGCCCAATAGATAAAAATGCCAATGGCATCGGGATCAATCTTTTCCATATGCGACTAGAGTTGCTGAATATTGTCCAGGTATATGGTCAGCTTTAGAGTTAGAGAGACCCAAAGTTGTAGGCCCAGTGTGTTAAGGAAAATGGAAGGAGGAAGTAACTATAGAACAAGAAGGCTTCTAAACTGAACTTTTCACTGGTTTATCTTGTAATAAAATGTGTTTTAGCCTTAACTTCTCCTTCAAATAATTATAAAGCATAGTAAGCCAAGTATACATTGTTAAAATAAGACTTAGGGGAAATTAGGAAACTGTCACAGAAGATTAGGTAGTGCCCTCGATTACTGCCAATTAGGAACTTTGAGACATCTGCAGGTCTGAAATTGCATGTAGAGCTCCCAGCCTGATTAGCAGCACCTCTTTTCCCACTGTCCTGAACCTGGAGCACTAGTACATGCCCAGACCAGTACCCTCTTCTGCCTGCCCAATCAAAGTGGGGGCAGATCACTTAAAAAATCTGAACCTGGAGAGCTAGTACATGCTCAGACCAGTACCCTCTTCTGCCAGCCACATCAAAGTGGGTGCAGACCATTCAAAAATCATATTTTCTTAAAAATAGGAACCCGATTCAGGGTGCAGGGTAAAAGTTTTATATTTTGAAAGGTAACTATTGTTCAAGCTTCACCCCCCTTCAGTCTAGATTCTCTTCTTGAAGAGCGTGTCTTCTCATTAGTTAAGCCCTTTGTACACTCACTATTATTTAACCACACGTTAAATAATTCTCGTAAGAAGGCTGAGGCTATGGAAGGGTCGCATGGAAAACCAGCTGCTCACTTTGTACCCATGTCATGTGTGCATGTGCTGCCACGTTGAGTTATTGGGTGAGCGAAAGAATTTAAGTGTGAGTGACTCGGTTGTTCCGAGTTACAACACTGCTGTAAGAGATCTTTGCTGTAAATGTCCCGTTATCAGCCCAGGCTATGGATAAAGTTACTTTTCTAGTCATAGGGAAGGGGTTAATTGTGTCCCCCCTGCTGCTTTATGGAATATGGATTGGTTTATACGATTAATCAATAAACTGAAAGTCAGACCAATACTTTCCCCGTTAATTTGGGACTGTGAGTGAATTTGGGGGTTTCTTGTGAGGCTGACAGTTATACATTTAAAGCCTGTGGTTTGTAGGTTTCCTTAAAGGTTGGGGCCCTGTGAAATCACTACCCCATCTCTTTAAATCCACATACCTTTATCCAGGATGTCCAACCTTCACATGTTTTTAAAACTACAACTCCCAGCATTCCTTGGTTGCAGAATGAAGGGAGTTTTCATTTTAAAACAATGCAAGGCTGGCCAGTATTTTCTTCAGACTATGAAGCAGGCCCCTGTCAAAATGTTACCGTATATTTTTCTTCCCCACCGCTAAAAACCTTACTTACCTCACTCAGATACCATCATCCTTTCCAGTCTCCCAGCTTCTCCACAGCAGTCAATCACATTTGTGACAGATGATTTCACGGCCATGAATGGCTGTTGATGAAGGCCCCCCCCCCCATGCTCGTAACAACCCTGCACAGCTGTGCAGGGTATCTTAAATCAGGAAAGACAGGATGGCAAGTGCACATTTAATTTTCCCCACCCCCAAATTTCCCTGTCTGGCCCCACATAGCTACTTTTTCATGCCACCCGTTGGGAAAAAAAATTCCCGGGAAGAATACTGCCCTGCATCAGAAGAAGGAAAGGCAACACGACAGTTGTCCTTTAACTTTTGTTCTCCTTTTAAAGCTAATTGCAAACTTTAATCTGGAAGACCATAATAATTTACATGACTTAAGTAAAAAGGTGGTGAAGTGGAATTCAATTCCAAATATATCGCTCTGTAATTAAAAGATTATACTATTTTACAGCCTTGGCCATATAATTATTTATTCATTTTGTTTAGTCTGTAATTCCTTGTTTTATAAATGTACAACAAATTCAGGGTTTTGTATATTGGTCAAGGCAAAGCATGGTCAAATTAATCTCACTCCGCTTCAACCACAGACGTTGATCTTTCTCAAGCATAATCATACTTGCTTTGTGACCCTGGGCACGGCAATGTGCAACTCTCTCACAATTTATATAATGTAGCTGTCTGCATAAAGGACAACGGTAATGAGGAAGATTGCCTGGTAGAAGGCAAGAATGACTGATATACCTTTTCTTTTCTTCTTCCTTCAGTACTGCATGCTTCTCTGACAGAGTCAAGTGAAAAATAGTGTGCCCCTTTTCTCTGCACACCACAATTATGGGGCACTTAGAACTGTGCTGCATGTGACATTCTGAACATCTAAACTCAAGTGAGAGATCCAAAAATACACATTCATGCAAGTTAATTTCTATTTTGGTCCCAGATGCACACATTTTGGTGTCCACAGCTACTAGGGCATTCCTAGGTTCACAATCATCCTTTTCTTTGCAGTGGATCCTTACCAGTTTGTCTACAGGTTCAGGACACTGGTTAAGAAATTGTGTATGTTGTATTAAAACCCCTTCACTTCTTTTACAAACTTTTACACTGTTTGAATGATTTGCACCTGAACAGGAAATAGGTGATGTTGACAATTTCTGTAGTCTTTCAACACAGGCCATAAGTCCATGGGAGCTACGTCTCTCCTGGATGAGATCCATTCCTGACACCATTGCAGGCCCTGCACTTGAAAGGATATCTGATAAGATACAACACTCTAGTCTTCCAGCCAGAAAGCCAAGGGCAACTAAAGGAAGGTTCTCTGCTGGGGGTTGAACTGGCATAGAGAAACTTTGTCCATTTTCTTCTAGTTCATACCCCAACTTTCGAAGCACTCGGATAATTGCATCCTTTGGAAAGGCAGCTTCCAGAACATGAACATATAACCCTGAGTATGTCTGTTGGAAAAAATATGAAATTCTAATAAATATATTGGTAGAATAAAGAAAAGTTTAAATATTTTTGTTTAAGATATTTAAGAAAAAAATATAATTATATGGAATGAAAAATGTGTAACTGATCTTGTGCAGTCTACCTGACAAGATATAGCAATGAGGTGCTATTATTTAGAAACCACAAAAAATGCTTTGAACTGACTGTCCATGCTAAGAGTTATCAGACAGCAAACCTTACTGTTCGATTTTACTTTCTGTAACTTGTCAGATCAATTTTTTCCCCCGACACTACTTTTTACAAGACTCACAAAGCCAATCTAGAACATGCCTTAATAACCTGACACACAATGCAGTAAAGTGGTAATAAAAGTAACCATTCATTATTTTAAAAAAAACGTTACTGGACTGCAAACATTGGAGTCATTGAATTCCACAATTTTCCTGCTTTGCATCACAAAACATTAAGGCCATAGAATCAAATCTGAAAGAGAAACAACCATTTTTTCATACAAAATGTGATATTTCTGGTTGTATTCTGAGGTCCTTTTTTCTTTTGGCTATCAACAAAAATCAAAAAAACTTACATTTATGGTACAAAACTCTTTCCTCCAGGGCATTAAATAAAGATGTAGACTTGCTTGTTCAAGTAAAGAAAAGGCATCAGCCAGATGCTGTAAGGCGGAAAGCAAATCCCTTTTTTCTCTTAGGCCACTTGTAATCAAAGAAAAGGCATCACTTTGAATTGTACCGTGTAACTTGGGCTCTTGCAGCAATTGATCCATCAGTATGTCTGTTTTTTTGCAAGGAGCGATAATTCCACCCTCACAAGAAGTGACAATCCAGTCCTGGTATTGTGATACAAGTGTTTCCCGATTCATCCTGGAAATTAACAGAATTTTAATGCTCTTTCTTTTTTCTCTCTTTTTCAAATGATAAAGAAACATTAGTCTGTCAAATGACCGTTTGTCATTGGTAACCTTTCGCATCAATGTGCGTGTGTTCTCCATTGTCGCCAATATTTTAAACTATATGCTGCTTAACTGAACCCAGGGGTGAGGACCAAGAGGTTTAGGTCCCCACCCTGGAAACAATCCATGTGTGTATGGAGGGTGTGAGACTAGTTCTCCTCCAATGGTCTAAATCAGAGACCATAGCATTCAATTTAATGTCAAAGGCCCCATTATTATAGTACCCATTGGGATGCTGTCCTGTCATCTAATTACATTACAGGGACAGTGTCTTAAAGGGACAGTTCAGTGGAAATTATCAATATTTGTTAAATTGTTAGTTTGTGTAATGCCTTCTTAGTTATTCTACATCTACATTTTGAAAAATCAGTTGATTTAATACCCTTTGCTGTTCCCTGCTGTTGACAGAATGGTCCTTCTTCTTCCCAGGATGCACCACTTCCTTGGAATGTTCCTAACAGTAATTTCTACTGATTGACTGTTGGATGGGTCAAAGATGCTCAGATCTCTACTGAGCAACTAAATCAACCCAGGTGCTGGGTCAAGGGCAAGACCATAACGGTCTCTACTAAGGGTCCTGCAAACAGGAAGTCAGTATTTTGGTTGCATTTATTTATACACAGACAAAATGATGAATTGGCAGATTAAGGTCATTGGGATGAAAAAAATACTGCTATTTTTTTTGAAAAGCTTATGTATTTGCATTGAACTTCCCCTTTAACAATTACCCAACATTCTAGTAGATATCAACATACCATGACCAGCCATATCACCTGGCTGTAAAGGAGTAAGCAACTAGAAAATGTTGCTATGTCAATGTCTATCCATAGCTATCAATCTGCAGGCAAATTTCAGTTTAACCTTATGGAATGTAGATCCTGTAACACCCGATCCCATAAAGACCCGCAGTAAACAAAATTCGATCTCTCTTCGAACTTGTTACCTTAGCACTTGCTCCCACTTCCTTGTTAAGTCCCGCCTCTCACACCGATTGGCTGATTGCTCAGGTGACTCGTGCAGAGCTGTACTCCAGTTTAGCAGGCTGCCAGTCCTGCCCTATGCTATGTGACACTGTATGTGGGTTGATTAGAGGAATAGTAATTTAATTAATAGCCCTGCATAATAAATATCCTGTAATTAATTCTGATCCAGTCAGTGCTTTATTATGAATCTGACAGCTCTAATAAAGACATGAACAAAAAGTGAGGTTAAAGGGTAAGTGTTACTATGGTACTCGAATAACTCTGCCTTTTGGAATGGTGGAATTGGAATGGGGGGGGGGGCTGACTAATACCGGCTAATGAACTGGAGGGCTGACTAATACCCGCTAAGACGGAGGATGACTAATACGGCTATGACTGAGGGATGACTAATACCCGCTAATGAACTGGAGGGATGACTAATACCGGCTAATGAACTGGAGGGATGACTATAGCCCTAATGACTGAGACTAATGAACTGGAGGGATACTAATACCCGCTAATGAACTGGAGGGATAAAGGATGACGATGGATACTAATACAGACTAATGAACTGGAGGATGACTAATACCCGCTAATGAACTGGAGGGATGACTAATACTGGCTAATAACAGGAGGGATACTAATACAGACTAATGAACTGGGGGTTGACTAATCCGGCTAAAAACTGGAGGGCTGACTAATACCGGCTAATGAACTGGAGGGCTGACTAATACCGGCTAATGAACTGGAAGACTGACTAATACCGCCTAATGAACTGGAGGCTGGCAAACACTAAATAATAAACTGGGGGGGGGGGTGACTAACACTGGCTAAAGAACTGAAGGGCTAATGACATTGGCTAATTAACTTAAGGTCTGACTAACACTGCTAATTACCTGGATGTGCTGACTAATACCCGCTAATGAACTGAGGGATGAACTAATACTGGCTAATGAACTGGAGGATGACTATACAGACTAATTAGCTGGAGGTTACTACTCCGGCTAATAAACTGGAGGGCTGACTAATACTGGCTAATGAACTGGAGGGCTGACTATAAACCGGCTAATGAACTGAAAGACTGACTAATACCGCTAATGAACTGGAGGGCTGACAATACCGCTAATGAACTGGAGGGCTGACTAATACAGCTAATGAACTGGGGGCTGACTAATCCGGCCAATAACTGGAGGGCTACCTATACCCTGCTAATAACTGGAGGGCTGGCAAACACTAAATATAAACTGGGGGGGGGTGACTAACACTGGCTAAGAACTGAAGGGCTAATGACATTGGCTAATTAACTGAGGGCTGACTAACACTGCTAATGAACTGGAGGGCTGACTAATACCGACTAATGAACTGGAGGCTGGCAACACTAAATAATAAAATGGGGGGGGTGAATAACACTGGCTAAAGAACTGAAGGGCTAATGACATTGGCTAATTAACTTAAGGTCTGACTAACACTGCTAATGAACTGGAGGGCTGACTAATACCACATCTAATGAACTGGAGGCTGACTATACCCCTAATGAACTGGATGGATAACTAATACGCGCTAACTGAACTGGAATGCTGACTAATACCTGCTAATGAACTGGAGGATAACTAATACTGGCTTAATAACGGAGGGATACTAATACAGACTATTAACTGGAGGGTTAATCCGGCTCTAAACTGGAGGGCTGACTAATACTGGCTAATGAACTGGAGGGCTGACTAATACCGGCTTTAACTGGAAGACTGACAATACCGACTAATGAACTGGAGGGCTGACTAATACCGGCTAATGAACTGGGGGCTGACTAATACCAGCTAATGAACTGGAGGGCTGACTAATACCGGCTAATGAACTGGAGGGCTGACTAATACCGGCTAATACTGGAGGCTGGCAAACACTAAATAATAACAGGGGGGGGTGACTAACACTCTAAAGAACTGAAGGGGCTATGACATTGGCTATTAACTGAAGGAGCTCTGACTAACAGGGCTGCTAATGAACTGGCTGGAGGGCGTACTAATGAAGGTAACCAAGAAAGGGAATCGAAGTACGCGCTAAAAAAATGTACAACTGGAGTGCCTGGCATGTGACTCATGACCGGGCAGAAGAGATAACAATAAGGAAAAGAATACCTAAACCCGCTAATGGGAACCTGGAGGGCTCTATACCTGGCTAATGACTGGGATGGCTGACTATACCCGCCTAATGAACTGAGGGATGCTATAACCGACTACTGAACTGGGGGGATGACTATAAATACCAAAGTACCGGCTAACGAACTGTGAGGGCTTCCCCCCTCAGTCCAAAATCTAGGTCCCCCCTCGGTCCCAAATCCAGGGGCTCCCCCTCAGTCCCAAATCCAGGGTCACCCTTCTGTCCCAAGAAACCTTACCTGCAGTCTGTGTAACTGCTGTGTTCTTTCTCCGTGCTTGTTTCCTGTGTTTCTCCCTCTAGTGGTGAGTCAATAGGAACTGCAGACAATCTTACCATCTCTCTTTAGTGGTGAGTACATAGGAACTGCAGTGACACACACGGAGCCAGACACACACTGCACACTGACGCAGCATTTAGGATTTTATAATATAGGATTACACACACAATGTTTCAGAGGGTTCCACCGCCTTCATCAGGTCTTACACAAGTGATCATCCCTTCTCTTTAGGAGTCACTGAGCATGATGTGTATTTAATGAGAAGGGAGGATCACTTGTGTAATATCTGATGAAAGGAGGGAACCCTCCGAAACGTTGTGTGTGTAATGGTTCAATAAAAGAGTTCACATTATATACCTTTGGTGTGTGGCCTTCCATACACTATTTCAAAATTGGATACCATTTACTCCATGGGGTAGGGGTTGGAAGGGTCTGCACCTCTGCTATTGGATGTGAATGGGAATTCTTCTTACTGAGATCTAGTTACAGTAAGTGTAGCTTTTTATACAAAGAAATGTAATCTCTGGGGAATTGAATTTGCAATCTCATGTACTCTTTCTTGCTTAAATCAAAGCATTATACCCCTATCCCAAAAGAACTATGTGGTACACTAGTTCATGTAGAGTCTATCTTTTGCTAGGAACATAATGGAAACAAAAAAATGCAGTAGAATAGTTTTGACTGTTTTGTGTTGTTTCATAAGTAAGCCTGTGGATTTGAACCGGTGACCTCAACGGCTATGTGTTTCTAACTGCTATTTAGACTGCTGATCCACCACAGCATATGCAAAGAGTACAGGTACATTTACAAACTTTTATGAGAATTTACCTTGAGCCGCTACACACTCTAGGGGTTCAAGTCCCACTAATCGATTTAAGATTTTAGAAGCATGATATTAACCCCTAGGTTGTGGCGAGTATCACAAGAGACAGTCACAGAGCCACCACAGTCTATTCACCAGAGACTGCATGGTGGATTGTGCAAGCGTTAAATACTTATAGGGGTGACATTCTTCGCACCAGAGATTTACCCAGAGGCTTTGTTCAAAAACAGTTAAAAGTAAATGAAAAGTACCTGGGGTAGGGAGGTAGGATTGGTACAACCTCCCAATGTCATTTATATGAGAAGCGGCAGCACAAAGAAAACTGCTTCTGTCAGGCTTCCTGAGGTCTTCAGCACTATCTTTAAAGGGAAAGTTCAGTGGAAAATATCATTATTTTGAAAATTCTTACTTTATATTATACATACCTAGTTATCCTACATATTCTCTTCCATTTTTGAAAAATCATTTGAATTTATACCACTTGCTATTCCCTGCTTTTGACATTAGTAAGCTGACATTTCAGGGTGTGTAATGGTCCTTCTTCTTCCCAGAATGCACTCTACCTTGGAATGTTCCTAACAGTAATTTCTACTGATTGGCTGTTGGATGGGTCAAACATGCTCAGATCTCTACTGAGCAACTGAATCAACCCAGGCACTGGGTCAAGGGCAAGACCATAATGGTCTCTAGTAGGGGTCCTGCAAAGTCAGGAAGTCAGAATTTCGGGAGCATTTATTTATACACAGCCAAAATGCGGAGTGGGCAGATTTAGATCATTAGGATGGGAAAATACTGCTCTTTTTTCTTAACAGCATATGTTTTTGCACTGAACTTCCCCTTTAATATAGGAAGGCCCAGGGCCTAAGTCAAGTAATACTTACCTAAATACTTACCTAAAGATACCTTCGCTCCAACAGGGGCACTTCTAGGGTTTTTGCTGCCTGAGCCAAAAGTTTGAATGCCGCCATTGATTATGCATTAGAAATGCCATACTTTTTGTAGTATAAAAAATTTTAGCCAAAAGATTTGTAAGCCTGCTACCATGTCAAGGTAGACTCTTTCAGCAGGGCCCTAAGTAACCCAACTAGTCTAACCTAGCCTAACAAACTAAAGCTAAACTAACAATATAAAATGATTTTAACAACATCATATTTGTTACTAGGGGAAAATAATTTTTTTTCTTGACCGGTCAAGGAAAAACTTTTTTCCCCCACCACTGCCTGTCTGCCGCCTTTCTTCTTCAGTGCAGGGGTGCGGCTTGAGACAAATGTCTCACTCCTAATGGTAGACGTGGCCCTGACTCCAACTTCCAGACCCAGTGACAGGGAAGATGCGCTATGCAAGAAGGTCCTCACTGTGGGTACATAAGTTAGTGAGAAAAAAAAGAGGATTGGGGAAGGGGAGTATAATTGTCCTTTAATGGAGGAAAGGGTGGAGCTTGACAGGAGAAGTCAGTTACTGTACACTTATTATTCTCCTTTAATTATTGCTCAATAGGTGTATTTAATGACCATTAGTATCAAATAGCATTATACCTCCCTATTGGTCATACTCAATGAGTATTTTAACAATAGCCCTTGCTTTATAAATAGAATACTTAGAAAAAAAAAAAAAAAAAAAAGGAAAGCTTAGTGCACATACATGCATAGGAAAACTGTGCATTAAAGCAAACAATTAACTACTTTCACATAAGCATTTCTTGGCAGATCCTGCGGGTTAGCGACAAAACATACATTTTGTCAATGGTGACTGGTCAGAAAATGTCTGGTAACACTAAGAAACTGCTACACACATGGGCAAAATTTAAATAAGAAAAAGCTATGGTAAATTATAAAAGTGGCCTTTAGAAGAGGGCATAGGTAAAATATTGGTGGTGTGCTGAGCTCACCACTCAGGGGCGCAGGAATCACTATAGCAGCCATAGCAGTTGCGCCCTGTCCAGCTCCCTTGCAGGCATGTCCACCCTCCTAAGAAAAATTTTACCTTACGAAGTTCAGTCCCACAAACCCCATTTTTGGCTTACTTAAACCTTTCAAAGATGCCCCCAGATTTAAGTAAAATGAAAACGGGGTTTTGTGGGGCTACTACGTGAGGTACATTTTTTCTTAGTAGGGTGGACATGCCCTAAATAAACCTTGCTGCAGTTTAGCTGGGTTAGGTTGAACTGCACCAAAATTATTTTTATGTGGGGGGGCCCCATCTAAATTCTTGCTTTGGGGCCCTGTGATATTTAGCTACAACACTGTCACCACTATTCATAACCGTTTCAGGAATCCTGCAACATAAAGCTAATGTGACCCGACCTTTAAAATAGAAACACAGATGACACAGAATAGACACACAGATGGATAAATCCAGCTGTCTTGTGCCTAAGATTCTACTTACCGATAAGTGTAGATAAAGATATTTAAAAAATCTTGTAGCATCTTGTTAAGAAAGCCATACACGTTACCCCCATCATAAATTCAAGGCATATTCAATTGGAATCCAATTGTGAATTTTCAGCAATTGGCAAAAAACATTCTATTCAGAGTTTATCATTCTCTATACGTAGAGGGAACGACTGTTCATGCAGACACACTTTGCAATGTTTTCTGCTTTACTATTGGGAGATGATAATAATGCCACAATGTTGTCCTAAGGACCCGGCTTGGCACCACTTAAACTCGATTCCTGATCCAACATTCCAACAGCCCGTTTGGTTAAAAATCAGATTCTTTATTCGCACATCATATTAAAATCAATCAAATAGTATGGAGAAAATTAGCACCAATGTCTTTTTAAGGAGGTGGTTACTATGACACACCAAGTCTATGAGTAAGGGTCACCTGACCCGAAATGCGTCAGACATTGGTGCTAATTTTCTCCATACTATTTGATTGATTTTAATATGATGTGCGAATAAAGAATCTGATTTTTAACCAAACGGGCTGTTGGAATGTTGGATCAGGAATCGAGTTTAAGTGGTGCCAAGCCGGGTCCGTAGGACAACATTGTGAGATTACTTAAGAGGGGCGCGGACAAGCCCCGGGCAGTGAGCACACTTCCGAGGAGTACTGATCACCATTGCAAGATTTGGAACACGTGACCACGTACCTAGATGCTGGAGACACGGAAACCAGCTTTGGAGTGGGTGAGAGCAGGGAACAGGGGAGGTTTGGAGCCACTGATTGTTTTTCTCGATGATAATAATGCAACAGAATTTTTTTTTTATGCCCAATAGATAAAAATGCCAATGGCATCGGGATCAATCTTTTCCATATGCGACTAGAGTTGCTGAATATTGTCCAGGTATATGGTCAGCTTTAGAGTTAGAGAGACCCAAAGTTGTAGGCCCAGTGTGTTAAGGAAAATGGAAGGAGGAAGTAACTATAGAACAAGAAGGCTTCTAAACTGAACTTTTCACTGGTTTATCTTGTAATAAAATGTGTTTTAGCCTTAACTTCTCCTTCAAATAATTATAAAGCATAGTAAGCCAAGTATACATTGTTAAAATAAGACTTAGGGGAAATTAGGAAACTGTCACAGAAGATTAGGTAGTGCCCTCGATTACTGCCAATTAGGAACTTTGAGACATCTGCAGGTCTGATATTGCATGTAGAGCTCCCAGCCTGATTAGCAGCACCTCTTTTCCCACTGTCCTGAACCTGGAGCACTAGTACATGCTCAGACCAGTACCCTCTTCTGCCTGCCCAATCAAAGTGGGGGCAGATCACTTAAAAAATCTGAACCTGGAGAGCTAGTACATGCTCAGACCAGTACCCTCTTCTGCCAGCCACATCAAAGTGGGTGCAGACCATTCAAAAATCATATTTTCTTAAAAATAGGAACCCGATTCAGGGTGCAGGGTAAAAGATTTATATTTTGAAAGGTAACTATTGTTCAAGCTTCACCCCCCTTCAGTCTAGATTCTCTTCTTGAAGAGCGTGTCTTCTCATTAGTTAAGCCCTTTGTACACTCACTATTATTTAACCACACGTTAAATAATTCTCGTAAGAAGGCTGAGGCTATGGAAGGGTCGCATGGAAAACCAGCTGCTCACTTTGTACCCATGTCATGTGTGCATGTGCTGCCACGTTGAGTTATTGGGTGAGCGAAAGAATTTAAGTGTGAGTGACTCGGTTGTTCCGAGTTACAACACTGCTGTAAGAGATCTTTGCTGTAAATGTCCCGTTATCAGCCCAGGCTATGGATAAAGTTACTTTTCTAGTCATAGGGAAGGGGTTAATTGTGTCCCCCCTGCTGCTTTATGGAATATGGATTGGTTTATACGATTAATCAATAAACTGAAAGTCAGACCAATACTTTCCCCGTTAATTTGGGACTGTGAGTGAATTTGGGGGTTTCTTGTGAGGCTGACAGTTATACATTTAAAGCCTGTGGTTTGTAGGTTTCCTTAAAGGTTGGGGCCCTGTGAAATCACTACCCCATCTCTTTAAATCCACATACCTTTATCCAGGATGTCCAACCTTCACATGTTTTTAAAACTACAACTCCCAGCATTCCTTGGTTGCAGAATGAAGGGAGTTTTCATTTTAAAACAATGCAAGGCTGGCCAGTATTTTCTTCAGACTATGAAGCAGGCCCCTGTCAAAATGTTACCGTATATTTTTCTTCCCCACCGCTAAAAACCTTACTTACCTCACTCAGATACCATCATCCTTTCCAGTCTCCCAGCTTCTCCACAGCAGTCAATCACATTTGTGACAGATGATTTCACGGCCATGAATGGCTGTTGATGAAGGCCCCCCCCCCCATGCTCGTAACAACCCTGCACAGCTGTGCAGGGTATCTTAAATCAGGAAAGACAGGATGGCAAGTGCACATTTAATTTTCCCCACCCCCAAATTTCCCTGTCTGGCCCCACACAGCTACTTTTTCATGCCACCCGTTGGGAAAAAAAATTCCCGGGAAGAATACTGCCCTGCATCAGAAGAAGGAAAGGCAACACGACAGTTGTCCTTTAACTTTTGTTCTCCTTTTAAAGCTAATTGCAAACTTTAATCTGGAAGACCATAATAATTTACATGACTTAAGTAAAAAGGTGGTGAAGTGGAATTCAATTCCAAATATATCGCTCTGTAATTAAAAGATTATACTATTTTACAGCCTTGGCCATATAATTATTTATTCATTTTGTTTAGTCTGTAATTCCTTGTTTTATAAATGTACAACAAATTCAGGGTTTTGTATATTGGTCAAGGCAAAGCATGGTCAAATTAATCTCACTCCGCTTCAACCACAGACGTTGATCTTTCTCAAGCATAATCATACTTGCTTTGTGACCCTGGGCACGGCAATGTGCAACTCTCTCACAATTTATATAATGTAGCTGTCTGCATAAAGGACAACGGTAATGAGGAAGATTGCCTGGTTGAAGGCAAGAATGACTGATATACCTTTTCTTTTCTTCTTCCTTCAGTACTGCATGCTTCTCTGACAGAGTCAAGTGAAAAATAGTGTGCCCCTTTTCTCTGCACACCACAATTATGGGGCACTTAGAACTGTGCTGCATGTGACATTCTGAACATCTAAACTCAAGTGAGAGATCCAAAAATACACATTCATGCAAGTTAATTTCTATTTTGGTCCCAGATGCACACATTTTGGTGTCCACAGCTACTAGGGCATTCCTAGGTTCACAATCATCCTTTTCTTTGCAGTGGATCCTTACCAGTTTGTCTACAGGTTCGGGACACTGGTTAAGAAATTGTGTATGTTGTATTAAAACCCCTTCACTTCTTTTACAAACTTTTACACTGTTTGAATGATTTGCACCTGAACAGGAAATAGGTGATGTTGACAATTTCTGTAGTCTTTCAACACAGGCCATAAGTCCATGGGAGCTACGTCTCTCCTGGATGAGATCCATTCCTGACACCATTGCAGGCCCTGCACTTGAAAGGATATCTGATAAGATACAACACTCTAGTCTTCCAGCCAGAAAGCCAAGGGCAACTAAAGGAAGGTTCTCTGCTGGGGGTTGAACTGGCATAGAGAAACTTTGTCCATTTTCTTCTAGTTCATACCCCAACTTTCGAAGCACTCGGATAATTGCATCCTTTGGAAAGGCAGCTTCCAGAACATGAACATATAACCCTGAGTATGTCTGTTGGAAAAAATATGAAATTCTAATAAATATATTGGTAGAATAAAGAAAAGTTTAAATATTTTTGTTTAAGATATTTAAGAAAAAAATATAATTATATGGAATGAAAAATGTGTAACTGATCTTGTGCAGTCTACCTGACAAGATATAGCAATGAGGTGCTATTATTTAGAAACCACAAAAAATGCTTTGAACTGACTGTCCATGCTAAGAGTTATCAGACAGCAAACCTTACTGTTCGATTTTACTTTCTGTAACTTGTCAGATCAATTTTTTCCCCCGACACTACTTTTTACAAGACTCACAAAGCCAATCTAGAACATGCCTTAATAACCTGACACACAATGCAGTAAAGTGGTAATAAAAGTAACCATTCATTATTTTAAAAAAAACGTTACTGGACTGCAAACATTGGAGTCATTGAATTCCACAATTTTCCTGCTTTGCATCACAAAACATTAAGGCCATAGAATCAAATCTGAAAGAGAAACAACCATTTTTTCATACAAAATGTGATATTTCTGGTTGTATTCTGAGGTCCTTTTTTCTTTTGGCTATCAACAAAAATCAAAAAAACTTACATTTATGGTACAAAACTCTTTCCTCCAGGGCATTAAATAAAGATGTAGACTTGCTTGTTCAAGTAAAGAAAAGGCATCAGCCAGATGCTGTAAGGCGGAAAGCAAATCCCTTTTTTCTCTTAGGCCACTTGTAATCAAAGAAAAGGCATCACTTTGAATTGTACCGTGTAACTTGGGCTCTTGCAGCAATTGATCCATCAGTATGTCTGTTTTTTTGCAAGGAGCGATAATTCCACCCTCACAAGAAGTGACAATCCAGTCCTGGTATTGTGATACAAGTGTTTCCCGATTCATCCTGGAAATTAACAGAATTTTAATGCTCTTTCTTTTTTCTCTCTTTTTCAAATGATAAAGAAACATTAGTCTGTCAAATGACCGTTTGTCATTGGTAACCTTTCGCATCAATGTGCGTGTGTTCTCCATTGTCGCCAATATTTTAAACTATATGCTGCTTAACTGAACCCAGGGGTGAGGACCAAGAGGTTTAGGTCCCCACCCTGGAAACAATCCATGTGTGTATGGAGGGTGTGAGACTAGTTCTCCTCCAATGGTCTAAATCAGAGACCATAGCATTCAATTTAATGTCAAAGGCCCCATTATTATAGTACCCATTGGGATGCTGTCCTGTCATCTAATTACATTACAGGGACAGTGTCTTAAAGGGACAGTTCAGTGGAAATTATCAATATTTGTTAAATTGTTAGTTTGTGTAATGCCTTCTTAGTTATTCTACATCTACATTTTGAAAAATCAGTTGATTTAATACCCTTTGCTGTTCCCTGCTGTTGACAGAATGGTCCTTCTTCCCAGGATGCACCACTTCCTTGGAATGTTCCTAACAGTAATTTCTACTGATTGACTGTTGGATGGGTCAAAGATGCTCAGATCTCTACTGAGCAACTAAATCAACCCAGGTGCTTGGTCAAGGGCAAGACCATAACGGTCTCTACTAAGGGTCCTGCAAACAGGAAGTCAGTATTTTGGTTGCATTTATTTATACACAGACAAAATGATGAATTGGCAGATTAAGGTCATTGGGATGAAAAAAATACTGCTATTTTTTTTGAAAAGCTTATGTATTTGCATTGAACTTCCCCTTTAACAATTACCCAACATTCTAGTAGATATCAACATACCATGACCAGCCATATCACCTGGCTGTAAAGGAGTAAGCAACTATAAAATGTTGCTATGTCAATGTCTATCCATAGCTATCAATCTGCAGGCAAATTTCAGTTTAACCTTATGGAATGTAGATCCTGTAACACCCGATCCCATAAAGACCCGCAGTTAACAAAATTCGATCTCTCCAACTTGTTACCTTTGCACTTGCTCCCACTTCCTTGTTAAGTCCCGCCTCTCACACCGATTGGCTGATTGCTCAGGTGACTCGTGCAGAGCTGTACTCCAGTTTAGCAGGCTGCCAGTCCTGCCCTATGCTATGTGACACTGTATGTGGGTTGATTAGAGGAATAGTAATTTAATTAATAGCCCTGCATAATAAATATCCTGTAATTAATTCTGATCCAGTCAGTGCTTTATTATGAATCTGACAGCTCTAATAAAGACATGAACAAAAAGTGAGGTTAAAGGGTAAGTGTTACTATGGTACTCGAATAACTCTGCCTTTTGGAATGGGGGTAAGTGTTACTATGGTACTCGAATAACTCTGCCTTTTGGAATGGGAAAATGGGGGGGGGGCTGACTAATACCGGCTAATGAACTGGAGGGCTGACTAATACCCGCTAATGAACTGGAGGGATGACTAATACCGGCTAATGAACTGGAGGGATGACTAATAGCCGCTAATGAACTGGAGGGATGACTAATACCCGCTAATGAACTGGAGGGATGACTAATACCCGCTAATGAACTGGAGGGATGACTAATACTGGCTAATGAACAGGAGGGATGACTAATACAGACTAATGAACTGGAGGGTTGACTAATACCGGCTAATAAACTGGAGGGTTGACTAATACCGGCTAATAAACTGGAGGGCTGACTAATACCAGCTAATGAACTGGAGGGCTGACTAATACCGGCTAATGGGGTAAGTGTTACTATGGTACTCGAATAACTCTGCCTTTTGGAATGGGAAAATGGGGGGGGGGGGGTGACTAATACCGGCTAATGAACTTTAGGGCTGACTAATACCCGCTAATGAACTGGAGGGATGACTAATACCGGCTAATGAACTGGAGGGATGACTAATAGCCGCTAATGAACTGGAGGGATGACTAATACCCGCTAATGAACTGGAGGGATGACTAATACCCGCTAATGAACTGGAGGGATGACTAATGCTGGCTAATGAACAGGAGGGATGACTAATACAGACTAATGAACTGGAGGGTTGACTAATACCGGCTAATAAACTGGAGGGTTGACTAATACCGGCTAATAAACTGGAGGGCTGACTAATACCAGCTAATGAACTGGAGGGCTGACTAATACCGGCTAATGCCCCCTGAGGTTTTATTCAGGGCATCCCCATAGGGATAATTATTATTTTTTCATGGGCATATCGGCATCATCGAAGGAGGCCATAGGTATAAACATACGTGTTTAAAATATTGTGTGGTGTGCTGAGTCACCCACTCAGGGGCGCAGGAATCACCTATAGCGCACTAGCAGTTGCGCCCTGTCCAGCTCCCTTGCAGGCATGTCCACCCTCCTAAGAAAAATTTACCTTACGAAGTTCAGTCCCACAAAACCCCATTTTGGCTTACTTAAACCTTTCAAAGATGCCCCAGATTAAGTAAAATGAAAACGTGGGGTTTGTGGGGCTACTAGTGAGGTACATTTTTTCTTGTAGGGTGGACTGCCCTAAATAAACCTTGCTGCAGTTTAGCTGGGTTAGGTTGAACTGCACCAAAATTATTTTTATGTGGGGGGGCCCCATCTAAATTCTTGCTTGGGGCCCTGTGATATTTAGCTACAACACTGTCACCACTATTCATAACCGTTTCAGGAATCCTGCAACATAAAGCTAATGTGACCCGACCTTTAAAATAGAAAACACAGATGACACAGAATAGACACACAGATGGAAAATCCAGCTGTCTTGTGCCTAAGATTCTACTTACCGATAAGTGTAGATAAAGATATTTAAAAAATCTTGTAGCATCTTGTGTAAGAAAGCATACACGTTACCCCCATCATAAATTCAAGGCATATTCAATTGGAATCCAATTGTGAATTTTCAGCAATTGGCAAAAAACATTCTATTCAGAGTTTATCATTCTCTATACGTAGAGGGAGACGACTGTTCATGCAGAC
This sequence comes from Hymenochirus boettgeri, assembly GCA_019447015.1. Classification (NCBI taxonomy): domain Eukaryota; kingdom Metazoa; phylum Chordata; class Amphibia; order Anura; family Pipidae; genus Hymenochirus; species Hymenochirus boettgeri. The sequence continues at coordinate 40,817 of JAACNH010001647.1, read as the reverse complement.
ACACTTTGCAATGTTTTCTGCTTTACTATTGGGAGATGATAATAATGCCACAATGTTGTCCTAAGGACCGGCTTGGCACCACTTAAACTCGATTCCTGATCCAACATTCCAACAGCCCGTTTGGTTAAAAATCAGATTCTTTATTCGCACATCATATTAAAATCAATCAAATAGTATGGAGAAAATTAGCACCAATGTCTGACGCATTCATTTGGGTCAGGTGACCCTTACTCATAGACTGGTGTGTGTATAGTAACCACCTCCTTAAAAAGACATTGGTGCTAATTTTCTCCATACATTGATTGATATTTAATATGATGTGCGAATAAAGAATCTGATTTTAACCAAACGGGCTGTTGGAATGTTGGATCAGGAATCGAGTTTAAGTGGTGCCAAGCCGGGTCCGTAGGACAACATTGTGAGATTACTTAAGAGGGGCGCGGACAAGCCCGGCAGTGAGCACACTTCCGAGGAGTACTGATCACCATTGCAAGATTTGGAACACGTGACCACGTACCTAGATGCTGAGACACGGAAACCAGCTTTGGAGTGTGGTGAGAGCGGGAGGAACAGAGAGTGGCAGTTTGAGCCACTGATGTTTTCTCGATGATAATAATGCAACAGAATTTTTTTTATGCCCAATAGATAAAAATCCAAGGCATCGGATCAATCTTTTCCATATGCGACTAGAGTTGCTGAATATTGTCACGGTATATGGTCAGCTTTAGATTAGTAGAGACCCAAGATTGTAGGCCCAGTGTGTTAAGGAAAATGGAAGGAGGAAGTAACTATAGAACAAGAAGGCTTCTAAACTGAACTTTTCACTGGTTTATCTTGTAATAAATGATGTTTTTAGCCTTAACTTCTCCTTCAATAAATTATAAAGCATAGTAAGCCAAGTAACATGTTAAAAAAGACTTAGGGGAAATTAGGAAACTGTCACAGAAGATTAGGTAGTGCCCTCGATTACTGCCAATTAGGAACTTTGAGACATCTGCAGGTCTGATAATTGCATGTAGAGCTCCCGCCTGATTCAGCAGCACCTTTTTCCCACTGTCCTGAAACCTGGAGCACTAGTACATGCCCAGACCAGTACCCTCCTCTTGCCCTGCCCAATCAAAGTGGGGCAGATCACTTAAAAAATCTGAACCTGGAGAGCTAGTACATGCTCAGACCAGTACCCTCTTCTGCCAGCCACATCAAAGTGGGTGCAGACCATCAAAAATCATATTTTCTTAAAATAGGAACCCGATTCAGGGTGCAGGGTAAAAGTTTATATTTTGAAAGGTAACTATTGTTCAAGTTCACCCCCTTCAGTCTAGATTCTTTCTTGAAGAGCGTGTCTTCTCATTAGTTAAGCCCTTTGTACATCACCTATTATTTAACCACACGTTAAATAATTTCGTAAGAAGGCTGAGGCTGGAAGGGTCGCATGGAAAACCGCTGCTCACTTTGTACCCAGTCATGTGTGCATTGTGCCACGTGAGTTATTGGGGTGAGCGAAAGAATTTAAGTGTGAGTGACTCGGTTGTTCCGAGTTACAACACTGCTGTAAGAGATCTTTGCTGTAAATGTCCCGTTATCAGCCCAGGCTATGGATAAAGTTACTTTTCTAGTCATAGGGAAGGGGTTATTGTGTCCCCCCTGCTGCTTTATGGAATATGGATTGGTTTAACGATTAATCAATAAACTGAAAGTCAGACCAATACTTTCCCCGTTATTGGGACTGTGAGTGAATTTGGGGGTTTCTGTGAGGCTGACAGTTATACATTTAAGCCTGTGGTTTTGTAGGTTTCCTAAAGGTTGGGGCCCTGTGAAATCACTACCCCATCTCTAAATCCACATACCTTTATCCAGGATGTCCAACCTTCACATGTTTTAAAACTACAACTCCCAGCATTCCTTGGTTGCAGAATGAAGGGAGTTTTCATTTTAAAACAATGCAAGGCTGGCCAGTATTTTCTTAACTATGAAGCAGGCCCCTGTCAAATGTTACCGTATATTTTCTTCCCCACCGAAAACCTTACTTACCTCACTCAGATACCATCATCCTTTCCAGTCTCCAGCTTCTCCACAGCAGCAGTCAATCACATTTGTGAACAGATGATTTCACGGCCATGATGGTGTTGATGAAGGCCCCCCCCCCCCCCCCTGCTCGTAAATAACACGTGCACAGCTGTGCAGGGTATCTTAAATCAGGAAAGACAGGATGGCAAGTGCACATTTAATTTCCCCACCCCCAAATTTCCCTGTCTGGCCCCAACAAGCTACTTTTTCATGCCACCCGTTGGGAAAAAAAATTCCCGGGAAGAATACTGCCCGCATCAGAAGAAGGAAAGGCAACACGACAGTTGTCCTTTAACTTTGTTCTCCTTTAAAGCTAATTGCAAACTTTAATCTGGAAGACCATAATAATTTACATGACTTAAGTAAAAAGGTGGTGAGTGGATGAAGTGAATCATTCAAATATATCGCTCTGTAATTAAAAGATTATACTATTTTACAGCCTTGGCCATATAATTATTTATTCATTTTTGTTTAGTCTGTAATTCCTTGTTTTATAATGTACAACAAATTCAGGGTTTTGTTATTGGTCAAGGCCAAAGCATGGTCAAAATAATCTCACTCCGCTTCAACCACAGACGTTGATCTTTCTCAAGCATAATCTACTTGCTTTGTGACCCTGGGCACGGCAATGTGCAACTCTCTCACAATTTATATAATGTAGCTGTCTGCATAAAGGACAACGGTAATGAGGAAGATTGCCTGGTGAAGGCAAGAATGACTGATACCTTTTCTTTTCTTCTTCTTCAGTACTGCATGTTCTCTGACAGAGTCAAGTGAAAATAGTGTGGCCCCTTTTCTCTGCACACCACAATTAGGGGCACTTAGAACTGTGCTGTGTGACATTCTGAACATCTAAACTCAAGTGAGAGATCCAAAATACACATTCATGCAAGTTAATTTCTATTTGGTCCCAGATGCACACATTTTGGGTCCACAGCTACTAGGGCTTCCTAGGTTCACAATCATCTTTTCTTTGCAGTGGATCCTTACCAGTTTGTCTACAGGTTCGGACACTGGTTAAGAAAATGTGTATGTTGTATTAAAACCCTTCACTTCTTTTACAAACTTTTACCCTGTTTGAATGATTTGCACCTGAACAGGAAATAGGTGATGTTGACAATTCTGTAGTCTTTCAACACAGCCATAAGTCCATGGGAGCTACGTCTCTCCTGGATGAGATCCATTCCGACACCATTGCAGGCCCTGCACTTGAAAGGATTACTGATAGATACAACACTCTAGTCTTCCAGCCAGAAAGCCAAGGGCAACTAAAGGAAGGTTCTCTGCTGGGGGTTGAACTGGCTAGAGAAACTTGTCCATTTTCTTCTAGTTCATACCCCAACTTTCGAAGCACTCGGATAATGCATCCTTTGGAAAGGCAGCTTCCAGAACAGAACATATAACCCTGAGTATGTCTGTTGGAAAAAATATGAAATTCTAATAAATATATTGGTAGAATAAAGAAAAGTTTAAATATTTTTGTTTAAAGATTTTAAGAAAAAAATATAATTATATGGAATGAAAAATGTGTAACTGATCTTGTGCCGTCTACCTGACAAGATATAGAATGAGGTGCTATATTTTAGAAACCCAAAAAATGCTTTGAACTGATGTCCATGCTAAGAGTTATCAGACAGCAACCTTACTGTTCGATTTACTTTCTGTAACTTGTCAGATCAATTTTTTCCCCCGACATACTTTTTACAAGACTCACAAAGCAATTAGAACATGCCTTAATAACCTGACACACAATGCAGTAAAGTGGTAATAAAAGTAACCATTCATATTTTTAAAAAAACGTTACTGGATGCAAACATTGGAGTCATTGAATTCCAACAATTTCCTGCTTTGCATCACAAAACATTAAGGCCATAGAATCAAATCTGAAAGAGAAACAACCATTTTTTCATACAAATGTGTATTTCGGTTGTATTCTGAGGTCCTTTTTCTTTTGGCTATCAACAAAAATCAAAAAAAACTTACATTTATGGTAAAAACTCTTTCCTCCAGGGCATTAAATAAAGATGTAGACTTGCTTGTTCAAGTAAAGAAAAGGCATCAGCCAGATGCTGTAGGGGAAAGCAATCCCTTTTTTCTCTTAGGCCACTTGTAATCAAAGAAAAGGCATCACTTTGAATTGTACCGTGTAACTTGGGCTCTTGCAGCAATTGATCCTCAGTATGTCTGTTTTTTTTGCAAGGAGCGATATTCCACCCTCACAGAAGTGACAATCCAGTCCTGGTATTGTGATACAAGTGTTTCCGATTCATCCTGGAAATTAACAGAATTTTAATGCCTTTCTTTTCTCTCTTTTTCATTTTTATGATAAAGAAACATTAGTCTGTCAAATGACCGTTTTGTTCATTGGTAACCTTTCGCATCAATGTGCGTGTGTCTCCCTTGTCGCCAATATTTTAAACTATATGCTGCTTAACTGAACCAGGGTGAGGACCAAGAGGTTTAGGTCCCCACCCTGGAAACAATCCATGTGTGTATGGAGGTGTGAGTGGAACTAGTTCTCCTCCAATGGTCTAATCAGAGACCATAGCATTCAATTTAATGTCAAAGGCCCCATTATTATAGTACCCATTGGGATGCTGTCCTGTCATCTAATTACATTACAGGGACAGTGTCTTAAAGGGACAGTTCAGTGGAAATTATCAATATTTGTTAATTGTAGTTTGTGTAATGCCTTCTTAGTTATTCTACATCTACATTTTGAAAAATCAGTTGATTTAATACCCTTTGCTGTTCCTCGTGTTGACAGAATGGTCCTTCTTCCCAGGATGCACCACTTCCTTGGAATGTTCCTAACAGTAATTTCTACTGATTGACTGTTGGATGGGTCAAAGATGCTCAGATCTCTACTGAGCAACTAAATCAACCCAGGTGCTGGGTCAAGGGCAAGACATAACGGTCTCTACTAAGGGTCCTGCAAAAGGAAGTCAGTATTTTGGTTGCATTTATTTATACACAGACAAAATGATTGAATTGGCAGATTAAGGTCATTGGATGAAAAAATACTGCTATTTTTTTTGAAAAGCTTATGTATTTGCATTGAACTTCCCCTTTAACAATTACCCAACATTCTAGTAGAATCAACATACCATGACCAGCCATATCACCTGGCTGTAAAGGAGTAGCAACTATAAAATGTTGCTATGTCAATGTCTATCCATAGCTATCAATCTGCAGGCAATTTCAGTTTAACCTTATGGAATGTAGATCCTGTAACACCCGATCCCATAAAGACCCGCAGTTAACAAAATTCGATCTCTCAACTTGTTACCTTGCACTGCTCCCACTTCCTTGTTAAGTCCCGCCTCTCACACCGATTGGCTGATTGCTCAGGTGACTCGTGCAGAGCTGTACTCCAGTTTAGTCAGGCTGCCAGTCCTGCCCTATGCTATGTGTACACTGTATGTGGGTTGATTAGAGGAATAGTAATTTAATTAATAGCCCTGCATAATAAATATCCTGTAATTCATTCTGATCCAGTCAGTGCTTTATTATATGAATCTGACAGCTCTAATAAAGACATGAACAAAAAAAGTGAGGTTAAAGGGTAAGTGTTTACTATGGTACTCGAATAACTCTGCCTTTTGGAAGATAATGGGGTGGACAATACCGGCTAAGAAAAAAAAGGGCGGTGGGGGGATGGGGTGTGACTAATACCGGTCTAATGACTGAGTAGGTGCTAATACCCGCTAATGGAACTGGAGGGATGACTAATACGGCTAATGATGACTGGAAGGTGACTATGAGACTTATATGAAATCTGGTCGGAGACAATATCTAATTGAATTTTTTTATTGGAGTGATGACTAATAGCCCGCTAATGAACTCAGTATAAACATGATGAAAGGATGATACTAATACAATAATGGACTGGATACTAATTACCCGCTAATGAACTGGAGGGATGACCTACATACTGGCTAATGAAACGGAGGGATAATATTAAAGGGAAAATATTGTGATAATGCTGGATTATGATGAACCAGGTGAGGCGATGGACTAATTACAGATACATGAATGGAGGGTTTGGACTATGTTTTGTGGGGGAAGAAGTAAAAAAAAATTGAAAAGAAAGAGAAGAAAAAAGAAAGAAAGGAGAAGAAAGGGAAGGGGGGAGGGGGAGGGGGGAGTGGGGGGGGGGGGGGGGGGGGTGGGGCTGGGAGGGCAGGGAGGTGGGGAGGGGGGGGGGGGGGAAGGGGGGGGCATGAGGGGGGGGTGGGGTGGTGGGGGGGAGGGTGGAGGGGGGGGAAAGGAGGGGGGAGGGGGGGGGGGGGGTTTGTGGTGGGGAGGGGGGGGGTGTCGGGGGGGTTGGTGGGTTGGGGGGGGCTTGGGTGGAGTGGGGGGGGGAGGGAGGGGCGGGGGGGGGTGGGGGGGTGGGGGGTGGTGGGGGGGTGGGGAGGGTGGGGGTGGGGGGGGGGGGGGGGGGGGGGGCGGGGGGTGGGGGGGGGAGGGGGGATGGGGGGGTGGGGGGGGGGGGGGGGGGGGGTGGGGGGGGCGGGCTGCTTTTATTTTTTTTTTTTTTTTTGTTTTTTTGTTTTTTTAGTTTTTTTCTTTTTTGATTTTTTTGTTTTTTTTTTTTTTTTGTTTGTGACCTTTTTTTGATTTTTTTGTTTTTTTTTTTTTTTTTTCTTTTTTTTTTTTTTTTTTTTTTTTTTTTTTTGTTTTGACTCTTGAGTTTTTTTTTTTGTTTTTTTTTTTTTTTTTTTTTTTTTTTGATTTGACTTTTGTTTTTTTTTTTTGACTTTTTTGACTAATACCGGGCTCCCTAAGAAAACTGGGGACGGGATATGAAATTATACAAGGCAATTGAAAAATGGAGGGGGCCCTTCTGACCGTGCTTATGACTTCATGGGCTTCGTGTTCTTTTTCTGATCTTATTCTGGATCTTTTCGTCCTTCTCTCATGATCTTTTCTCTCTCTGTCTCTTGTTTCTGATCTGATTTGTCTCTATCTCTATCTTGATTATCTTATATTCTATCTATTGCCTTGAAACCCCCCTGGTCCTCTTCTCTCTTTTGCTCTCTTTCTTCTTTCTGTGTCTCTTATCCTCTTATTTAGTTCTTCGACCTTCTCTCTCTCCTTCCTTCTGACGGCCTCTTTGGATCTTTCTCTGGACTTTCTTTATCACTTCTTTCTTGACTAATCATACAATGATGCTCTTCTTTCTCTTTTTTCCTTTTTGGCTCTCATGGATTGTATTGCATCTTTCTTCTGTCCTGTGTATATTGCTCTGTTGCGTTTTGGTGGACTTGGGGGATCTTCGACTTCTATCTCTGTTGACTGTGACTATCTTTTTCTTTTTTGTTTCTATTTGTGAAATAATAGGCTAATGGGGGTATGGGGTATAAGTGTTTTACTCTGGTACTCGAATGAAATAACTCTGCCTTTTGGAAATGGGAAAAGAGGGGAAATTGGGGGGGGGGGGGTGGTGGGGGTGGACAACTAAGGCGTTTCGGGGTGACTAGTCCGGGCTACATGAAACTGGAGGGCCTTTCTGACTAATACCCGCTTTTAATATGAACTGCGATGGGATTGACACTACGGGCTAAATGAAAACTGGAAGGGATGACTCTAATAGCCGATCTAATGAACTGGGGGGATGACTAATAACCCGCTAATGACACTGGAGAGGGAGGAGTAGGGATGATAATACCCGCTTATAATGAACGGGAGGGATGGACTAATGCGGCTTAATGCACCGGCGGGATGACTACTACAGACGCATGAACATGGCGGGTTGACTAATACCGGCTAATAAAATGGAAAAGGGGGGTTTTTTTTTTGAGGGTTGGGGAATAATACCGGCTATAAACTGGAGAGGGCTTGAACTAATCCCAGCTATATGAACCTGGAGGGCGCGCACTGGACTAATACCGGCTACTTGCGCTGCTAATGAAATGGAAGGACTCGACTAAATTACCGACTAAAATGAACGGAGGGCTGGCGCAAAACCCTAAAATAATAAACTGGTGGGCGCGTGAACTAACATTGGATAACTATAAGAACTGAAGGGCTAAATGAACTGGCTAATTTAACCTAAGGTTCTGACTAACACTGCTAATGAACTGGAGGGTGACTAATACGGGCTAATGTGAACTGGACATAAGTGGCTTTGACTATACCCGCTTAATGAATGGTAGGGAGATATGACTAAATTACCGGCTAATGAAATGGAGTAGTAGGCTGACTAATACACCGCTAATAAACTGGAAGGGTATGGACTAAACTGGGGGCTAATGAACTGGAGGGGGAGGGAGACTAACCAGGGATAGATGCCTAATACAGACTAATTAACTGGGAGGGGTTAACTTAATACCGGGCTATAAAATTGGAGGGGCTGACTAATACTGGGATAATAATGGCAGGGCTCTTCTTCTTCTCTCCTCTTGACTAATACCGGCTAATGAAAATGAAGGACTGACTAATACAGGTAACTAATGAACTGGAGGGCTCTCGCTGGAATAATACAGGGATATGTGCAAACTGGCGGGCCGACTAACTAATACCCAGATAATGAACTGAGGGCTCGATAAATACCGGCCTAATGAACTGGAGGGATAAAACTAATACCGGCTCTTTCTACTGAACTGGAGGGCTGGGCAAACAATACACCTAAAATAATATAAACTGGGGGGGGGGTGTTGGGTCCAGGTGTGGGGGGTCTGATAACATGGATACAAGAAACTGGACAGAGGGGCCAATGACATTGGCTTCTAATTAACCGGCTGAAGGTCTGAGCTAAAACCGCTAATGAAACGGAGCTGGCCTCTGACTAATACCGGCCTAATGAACTGGAGGGCTGGACTAATACCCAGCTAATGAACTGGAGGGATGACTAATACCGGTTATGAACTGGTAGAGGGTTTGGGGGGGGGGGGGACATTAATTACCTCTAAATGAAATGGAGGGATGATAATTACTGGGCTAATGAACTGGAAGGGAGGACCTAATACAGGACTAATTAATGGAGGTAATAACAGAGCTAATAAATGGGAGTGAGGGGCTCCTGACTACTATACGGCTTAATGAACTGGGGGATTGACTTAATACCAGGCTTAAATGAAACTGGAAGACTAAAAGAAGGACTAATACCGACTAATGAAACTGGAGGGCCTGACTAATACTGGCTAATGCAAACTGGGGGGGTGACTAATACAAAGCTAATTGAACGGGGGGCTGACTAATACCGGCTAATGAAATGGAGAGGGCTCTGGACTAATTAAGGCTAATGATGAACTGGAGGGTGGCAACAACTAATAATAAACTGGGGGGGGGGGTTGGACTAACACTGGCTCGTTAAAGAGAATGAAGGGCTAATGACATGGCCTAATTTAAAATGAAGAGGCTGCATAACAATGCTAATGAACTGGAAGGGGCGACTAATACCGGCTAATTGAACTGGGGGGCTTGACTCTGACTAATACCCCGCCAATGAACTTGGAGGGCGCGGGACTAATACCGCTCTAAGAACTGGAGGGGCTGCTTGACTAATACCCGCTAATGAAAAACTGGAGGGATGACTATACCGGCAACGAAAATACTGGAGGGCGACTTAATACCGGCCTCTAATGAACGGGAGGGCTGGCAAACACTAAAATAATAAACTGAGGGGGGGGGTGGGACTACGGTGGGCATAGACACTGGCTAAAAGAAACCGACAGGGCTAACTGACATTGAACTTATTAACTAAAGGGCTGACTAACAATGCCTAATGAACCTGGAGGGCTAAGAACATTGGCTCTAATTAACTTGCTGAAGGGCTAGAATTGGCTAATAACTGAAGGGACCCTAGATTCTGAACTAACACTGTGCTATAATGAACGGAGGGCTAAGGACATGGGCTATATTAACTGACTGAAAGGGCTCCTGAATAAACCTGCTAACGAACCTACGAGGGCTCTGACTCTGGTAAATTTGATTCTATGAAGGAGGAGGGGAGTTTGTTTTCTGTTTCTTGACCATGTAGAGCTTAGAGGCGGCAATATGCCTTTTTCAAGCACATTAACTTACAATAGCTTTGTGGGCCAGCCCAAATTTTTTCATTGGAGGACCAGCCCTGTGGGGAATTTATTTTCCCTCAGCCGACTCGGGCAGTCCTCCCCTGCTGGGTTGGTTAAACAAAATTCCATCGATCTGAGAGGGAGACAAAGGCAAAGTATACTCTTTTCAGCCCTGATCCGTTCTTTTCAACCTAGAAAAAAACAGGTGGAATGGTGAGGAGGTGGGTTATTACGGGAGGGGTAGGAGGTAACTGACTATAATCGTACCCTGGGTTTTTTAGCTTCTTTTTTAAACTCGTGCAGAGCTGCTTGTTACTCCAGTTTAGCAGGATGCCAGGGGGGGGGTTCCTGCACCTATGCTATGTGACAATGGAGGGGGGGGAGTGAGAGGGAAGGAGGAAGGTGGAAGTAATAGCCCGGCGTAAAGAAAAGCCGGGGAAGGGAATTCATTTTATTCAGTAGAGTGTAAGCTGCTTTATATGAATCTGACAGCTCTAGCTCTAATAAAATACATGAACCAAAAAGTGAGGGTTAATTTTGGTTTTAAAGGGTTAAGTGTACTATGGGACTCGAATAAACTCTGCCTTTTGGACATGGGCAACGAAAAAGAGAGAGGAATGCGGTGGGAGGGGGGTGTTTCCCCTTCCTCTTTTCTGTGACCTAATACGGCGACTAAATGAACTGGAGCAGGGGAGGACTAATACCGGCTTTAATGACTTGGAGGGCTTGACTATACAGGCTCACCTTAATGAATGGAGGATGACCATAATTACTGGCTAATGAACTGGAGGGGGAGATGAACTAATACAGACTAATGAAAACTGGATGGTTGGACAATTCCGGCTAAAAAAAAACTAGAGCGGCTGGATAATCTGGCTAATTAGAACTGGAGGGCTGATAATACGGCTTAATGAACTGGAAGACTGACGAAAAAATACAGACTAACTGAAACTGGAGGCTGGACAATTCCGGCTAAGAAAAACTGGAGGGCTGACTAATACCGGGGCTAATGAACTGGAGGGCTGACTAATCACCGGCTAAGAAACTGGAGAGGGCGTGGCAAACACTAAAAATTTAAACTGGGGGGGGTTGATAAAAAAAACATGGCGAAAGAACTGAAGGGGCTAATGGACATTGGGCTAATTAACTGAAGGGCGGGCTACACTCAAATGAACTGGAGGGCTTGACTAATTCTGTGCTAATGAACGGAGGGCGCTGACTTAATACCCGACTAATGAACTGGAAGGATGCCTAATGACCGCTAATGAAAAATGGAGTGTGACTTAAGACCCGCTAATGAAATGGAGGGAGACTAATACATGGCTAATAAGGAGGGGTAGGGATGAATAAATTACAGACTAATGAACTGGAGGCGATTGACTACTACCGGCTTCCTTAATAAACGGAGGGCTGACTAATACTGGCTAATTGAACGGGAGGGCGACAATACAGGCTAATAACTGGAGAATGACTAATACCGATTAAATTAATGAAAAACCCCCCTGTTTGTTTGTTTTGTTGGAGGGTTGACTAATACCGGCTAATAAACTGGAGGGCTGACTAATACCAGCTAATGAACTGGAGGGCTGACTAATACCGGCTAATGAACTGGAAGACTGACTAATACCGACTAATGAACTGGAGGGCTGGCAAACACTAAATAATAAACTGGGGGGGGTGACTAACACTGGCTAAAGAACTGAAGGGCTAATGACATTGGCTAATTAACTTAAGGTCTGACTAACACTGCTAATGAACTGGAGGGCTGACTAATACCGGCTAATGAACTGGAGTGCTGACTAATACCCGCTAATGAACTGGAGGGATGACTAATACCGGCTAATGAACTGGAGTGCTGACTAATACCCGCTAATGAACTGGAGGGATGACTAATACTGGCTAATGAACTGGAGGGATGACTAATACAGACTAATTAACTGGAGGGTTAATACCGGCTAATAAACTGGAGGGCTGACTAATACTGGCTAATGAACTGGAGGGCTGACTAATACCGGCTAATGAACTGGAAGACTGACTAATACCGGCTAATGAACTGGAGGGCTGACTAATACCGGCTAATGAACTGGAGGGCTGACTAATACCAGCTAATGAACTGGAGGGCTGACTAATACCGGCTAATGAACTGGAGGGCTGACTAATACCGGCTAATGAACTGGAGGGCTGGCAAACACTAAATAATAAACTGGGGGGGGGTGACTAACACTGGCTAAAGAACTGAAGGGCTAATGACATTGGCTAATTAACTTAAGGGCTGACTAACACTGCTTATGAACTGGAGGGCTGACTAATACCGGCTATTAATCAGAGGGACTATTGAACAAGTGTCGAGAGTCCAATAGATACTGAGATGACACCTTCCAGCCTAATTCTCACATGGTCCAGCTCAAGTCAGCTGAAACAGTTCAAGTCCCACTAACACAGGGAATCACCTTAATTAGTTGTATTGTTATTCATGTTTTATTTCTCATGTTATGAGTTTGATGCTTGCTTATATAGTTTATATAAACGTCGGTAATTCTTATAGGTTAGGAACAGCTACATAGGAATTGTGTTTTAGTAACAGCTTACAATCACATACCCCCTTTCATGGTACAGCAGTTGGAACCTTGGATGCAACAGCATGTTCTACCCTGAGCCATTCGTAGCCAGTTCAAACCTTCATTTTCTTCCTTTAGGCATTTTCAGCATAAACTCGTGCACCCTCAACATTCTTCTGTTGCAATGCTAAGAGTGGTAAGGGAAAACAAAACATCAGCACTGGCATTTAAGGAAGATACATTAAAAAGCAAGAAACCTGACATTTTTAAATGCAAACATATAAGACAATACACATAAGGAGGTTCAGCATGGGTTGTCTGGACAATATGACGAGAAAGTCAATTATAAACAAATATTGTGTGGTGTTGTTGCTGGAGCTATGCTTTGCCAACAGACAGGCAGCGAGTTAGCACAATAAATGAAAGAGAAACGCAACGAGTGGCCACTCAAACAATAATTATAGTAAGGCAGGGCTTTGTGAACCTGCTGATTGTTTGTTTTTATATGAATCAGCAAGGTCTGCTTTGTTTGGGATAAATTGTCATTGTCTTTGTTCCCTTAAAAAAAAACAAAAAAAAAGGGTGTCGATACGAAAAATAGGGATTTTAAATTGACCATACCTGGAAACTAGAAGTCTTCCCAACCACCTGTATTGTTTTTTAGTGATCTGCCACCTATTTTCTTTCCATTCTAAAGGCTCTATATTTTACATTCTAAAACCCTTATATGGTCAGCTGTCAATCCAAGTTCCTTGCTCTCAAAAGCTATTCTTCGTTGAGTAGTTTTACTGTAGCTCGGAATGGTGACAGAGTTTGATAGTCTGGAATGCTTGTATGACAGGCTTGTGGGAAAAGTCAGGTCGGAGTGGAAGGGGATGGTTAAAAGAGGAGGGGGGGAATAACGCTCCTAAACAAAATTTGTGCTGGATTGAAGGCTCGTGCAGCAACACCGAAATCAATTAAGATTAAGATGAGGCAAAGTCATTTTTTCGTATAGGGTCCCTTTAAGATAATGCAACATTCAAATGCCCAAAAAAACAACTAATACACAATCATAATTGTTTATATATATTGCGATCCTCCTGTTTTAAAGAGGACAACAGTCTCCCCCTCATAATTATCCTAACCACCGCAGGTCAGAAACAAAAAGGAAGTTACAAAAAGTATAAATTTTGTAGGATACATTAAAACTTAAGACAACAAACTCAGTATAAAAAGGGAGAGCACGATAATATAACTAGTATTGTAGGAGAGAATCCAGGGATCGTGCAGAAAGTCTGTGATCCGACCTATGCAGCATGCAGCCAAGACACTTCTCTAGTTGTGACCTGAGGCCTGAGCTCTCTTACTTTTTATTTGGGCGATTGCCCTTCTTATAATAGGGACATAGGAATCAGGATCCCTCCGCTCAAGACTAGTCGAGCACCGAGTGCTTTAGGAATATAAGAGGGTTGTCCCTTGGTTTGTAGGGTCTCTGGGGATAGTGGGATGATATTGGGATATTGGGATGATCTCCCCCTCCACTGACCCATAAGATTAGTGCGGAAAGTCTGTATGTTATTTTCTGGCCCACCCCAAAAAAATTTTTGTTTCCCCCCCCCCCTGGATGGATTGCTCTCCTAGGAAGATACTAGTTATATTATATTGCCTCTCACTTGATAATTTTATACTGTGTGTGTCTTGAGTTTAAGGTATAAAATATTATACTTTTTACTTTTTTTCTTTGACTCGCCGGCGGTTAGGACCTCAATTCCAGCCCTGAGGGGGAACTTTCTTCTTAAATCAATCTTAACTTCCCCCACCAACACTCCTAGATGGTTATAGTTTTACTCACCTCCCCATGCGTCCCTGAAGTCCAGCATCTCCTCCTTGGTCACCCAACCCCTGAGGATCATTATATGGGTTACGTACCACTCAATGGTCCCTGAAGCACACAAATTACTTTTCCCTGCTGCAAGAAGACCAGCATCTAAGAAGCCCAGATTTCTTCTGGTATACATGAAGTCATGGCCAATGACCTGACCCAGCCGCCACCTACCAGATGTTTATTATGGAATAAAAGCCCATTACTAGAGAAAGTAAATACGAGATTAAAAAATAATAAAAAGACACTGCATCCTCATGGCTACAAGCAAGGAAAACACAGTTACATGATAGATACACAAATATATGGGACGATGTTTCTAAATAGCACTTATTTATTTTTTTATGGTGTACCAAACGAGGTAATGTATCTCGACTTCTGATGAAAACTACCACCAACTGTATATTTTAGAGGGGAACTGTGGGTTTCCAATCCTATCTTTAAATTAACTCTAGTATATGATTCTTAGCAGCAGTCTATCAAAGTTTACAGAGTATAAAGGTGTTTTTTTGCTGCTAGCACTGTGAACTGTGACATCACCAACACCACTGATTGCCACCCATTCTCAGGTTTTGCTCCCTTGTATCTTCAGATGCGTCAAAGATCAACCAGAACTCTTAATATTACACAGCTCATCATATGTCTGTCACAGACAGACAGGCCCGACTAGGAAGTGTAAATCTACAAGCTTATAATGGAAAGTTATGATGTATGGATGCTTGTATAACTTCTATTTGGCCAACTACTAACTGTCATAATACAAATTACAATTTATTACATCAGATCAGTAAATGTGTCTCTGGGGCCAGATTTATAAAGTAACTTTTTATAGTCTTTAATGATCCGTTAGAGATCAGTAAACGATTGTTATTTTCCGATGGTTTCAATCGTTAATACAATCGTTATAGTAAGTAACGATAACAATTGTAAATTACCGATAATACAGACCGTATACAACTGACGTCATTAGTTAATTAACGTTTCATGTAAATGTCATGACGTACATTACAGCGAATGTCCATACATACCAATAAAGCGCCTCCCCCCCAAGCATCGAATAAATAATTGCATACCGAGATTGATTAAAATATGGCACTATTCAAAGATGCTATTTATAATATGTCACCTTTTCACTTTAGCTTGTTATGTATTAGAATCCTTCTCTGCCTTATTGACTAGTTTCTCCAGCTGCTTTGACGTGAACTGAGAAGAGGAAGAGGAGATTATCAGTTCAACTTCACCAGTAATGATCAAAAAAAAAGACAAAGACAAGATCCCAAAATGTGGGTTATCCTAAGAAAGTCAGTTTGAGCATAGCTATGTGGTATTTTAGGTTTTTAGCACATCTAACCAACATACCCTAGATTGTTTTGTCTTTTCATATAAAATCATGGGTGTTGTTTAAAAGTTGTATAACAGTTTAGGTGTTCAGACCTAACACAATGCTGCTGGGCAGTCATTACAGCAGCACTGAATGTGATAATTTAAACCCATATGAAACAAAAAAAAAAAAAAAAACATGCAACTTTATGAATAGTCAAAAGTTTTGTGATCTCAAGTTTTGTGAAGTCAAGAACCAGCAAGGCAGGGGAAAGCACAGGTTCCAAAGGAGGGATTTACCTTAAGAGTTATCATATATAGATAAGAATTTATTCATGTATAAACAGTTCACGATGATACTGGTAGTAGCACAATAAGCATGGAATGATAAGTTCCATTTAACTTATGTGTGTCAGTTTCATCCGGGTCAAGTAACTCTTTTCATGCCTGCACGCTCATATCGGTTTTTTTATCCCTTTCACACTGACAAACCCTTGCAACTGTGATCTCAAGGTGCCAGAATTTGCAGTTTAAAGGTGGGTATAACAATTGTCAAGATGACAGCAGAATCTGCAAGATGAATTATCTGTCATCTTGGGACATAGGGAGTGACAGAGTCAGATCAACTTCCCTATATAAATTTTAGCGGAGAACGTTGGTGACTGACCAATACTAGTCTTAGATGACCTGTATATACCTTGTACAGGAAGCAACGTGAACGAGAAATTTTCGTCCGAAACCACGTTACTGACGCCTACGTCCGAAACACGTTTTAGCTGTTACACACTTTATCAATAAAGGGCCAATTCCTGTCGGTTACTGACGGGGTTTGGTCTTTTATCAGGAATGGGTCCCAGATTTAGATATCAAAAATGCTACACCTGTTAACCCTAAAACTGCCTATGACAAAGTACCTCCTTATATTTTACAGTAAATGTATGTTATTATGCTATGTCATATTGTTTTAACACTGTGATTTAGGATTGTCTAAGCAGTTTTCCATCTGATTCCGTTATGGATTACTTATATTTGGGAGGGATGTGGTTCTGCGGGTTGATACTATTTTTTGATTAATTTTATTATTTACTCTTTTGGGATCATTACATTTTTATTATTCAAGCTGCAAATTATTTGTCACAAAATAAACAGAAACAATAACAAACATTTGTCTGTTTTACATTGAGAATAGTTAAATTGTTAGTTTAAATAACAGTAATGTGGTATATTCTTGTTGTGCGCTCGTGGGAGGAGTAGGAACCTTATTAGGTCTAAAAAATAAGCAGAGCCAAACCATCAACTTCGAGGTTGATGAGACCGGCCGATGGTATGACAGATTGTGTCATTCTGGAGAGTCCAGATATCCCAAAGTTTTTGTCCAATTCTTAGGCTCCCTGTAAGGTATTGTGCAATGTACTTCCTTCTTGGATCCACCATATTTATTTACCAGTCCTCCCTAGGATTGTACCACCTTTTAGGCAGTCGGGCTCTACTATATTTTTAGATTTTCCAGGCTTACCCCACTCCGCACTATAGGAATAGATGATGATCAGTTATCTTGACACTTAATATAAATTGTTATAAGGTTCTAACTAATCATAGCTTTGTATGAAGAACTTAGGCCTTATAGAACAATGACTGAATGACTGTCAGGAATTGTTATATTTTTAACACTATTTATATTACCCACTGTGATAGTTGATTAATTCACTGATGATCACAATTATGCAAATAGGGAGGGGACCTTGCCTATATAAAGGAGGGCCCAAACTTGGTAATATGCTTGCCCAAACAAGCATTGACTCAGAAAAATGTTGCTGTTTTGCACAATAAAGTTTGATGACAGGTTCTTCATTACTGCCTGATGGCTCGTCATACATTCTTTGCTTAGATTGTACCACCTTTACAGTGTTTAGCATTAGGCCTCTATTCACGCCACATATACAGTATATCTTGTTTAATTTTAAAATTTTTTGCCTGTATATTGCAGCCTTCTTGGGGCGATGAATGAGGCTAAATAGGGGGAAAGTTGACTATTGTGTTGAATATTAATTAATAAGTTGCTCAACATACTGCCACGACTTAATGAACTTCGGAGCAGGCCCCACCAGCAGTGCAGTTGTGCCGCAGCCGCGGAAGCAGAATCTAGCGAAGGAACGGTCTACTTGTTTTTAGAAGGCCAGGGTGACAGGGGTTGTTTCTCTAAGGAGCAAATGCGGGGCGGAGGCCCTTGCTAAATATGGGAGAGCCGGCAGGCAGAGTCACTTTAATTTTCTTTTTTATAGAAAAGTAGCAGGCAGAGCAGAAGAGAGAATAAAACTGGAAGGTATGCGTGAGAACAAACGGAAAAGAGATGATCACTGCACATTCCTGGGCCCATAGATCATAATACTATGCTAGTGTAACTAGTAAAACATGGGGGTTTTTTTTTAGTTCAAATTTTATGCATAAAAGTGAAAAGCCTTCCAAACCATGTCAAGGTAACCCCAGTAGGAAGGTCCATAAACAGTTGACCTTGGGCATTTTCTGGGCTGACACTCCCGCTATGGTTGCTTTCTTGGGAAGGTTTTGGTCTCCCTGACTTGCATTGGATTAGTATTTACAGGCTATCACTTCCCAATGCCTATTGGCTTTAACAAGGAGGGAAGAGGCCCCTCATCCAATGCTAGTATTCAAGGCATTAAGACCTACAATTTAAAGGGGACATTGGGGGGGTGCTACTACCACATGGAAGCTTGGTCAATCTTCCTGCAGAGAAAATATGCTACAAATATATAACACAAAAGGGGGGCTGTGCTAATGATCTGAACAAACATTAACAAACAAGGAAAAGAGATGATCAATGCACATTCCTGGGCCACCATATAGCATACAATCATGGCTAGTGCAAAACTGCAGGTGCGTGAGCACATCCACTGGCCCGTGATTTTCCCCTCTTGGCTCTAACTGCCGCCTTTAATGCAGAGCGAGACATCATATTTTCAATGTAGTTGTTGGTTATCTGGGCATTTATGGCATAGTACCGTTTTTGTCGATCTGGGCATTAGGGAATTTTATATGTGTAGATTTGGCATTAGGGCATGCGATATGTGTCTATCTGTGTGATCTGAGCATTAGGGAATGCATATGTACCTGTATCTGTGTGAGCTGGGCATGGGGGCACTTGGTTAGGTTAGTTAGGACCCTGCCTGAAAGAATCTACCTGAAGTAGGTGGCAGGACTTGCAAATCTTTGAAAATAAACTTTTTTTCTTACAGCAATTGATGGTGTGGATAAATGTCTTTTGAGGAAAGTATAAATACCGGCTTGATGGTTAAGTCTTACCCACGACAATCCTGTAAGCCACGCACACATAACCCTGGTTGCAGTTGTTGCATTCATGGTGCAAGTGGTACATGGGCGGATTCAAAGTTTGGCGCAAGGTGGTTAAAAACACCGAGACACCCCTGGGGTGACATACAATTATAAGGATTTTGTTTAAGATTTTTCCTTTTTATCAGAATTTGGATGTGCATTGTGGCGATGGCCCGAATAGGATGTCATTGTATTGTCTCTAAATAGCGCTGACAATAGTTCTCCAATGGACAGGGCTGATTGTTTTTTATGGGTGTTTCTGCTGAAAACAGGTTTATACATAAGGTTATAGTCCCGAGATGCTGGGCTTATGCAAAATAGTTAGAAGGCAGCAGATAGTTGTGTGGTATGAGGAATTTTTTTTTGTTTTTCTGGCGTAGCTTGCTAATCTAGCATATGAATGAAAACCAAAGGGGGTGGGATTTTTAATTAGTTTTAGACACGGTCCCACTATAAGGCATTCCTGATGTGTTTGTTTCTTTTTTTTTAGGTCAGGACGTTTATGGAAAAACTGGTCAGATATAAATCACAGCCTGACTACTTAGAAGTATATATATACACTATTTGTAAAAGACACTTTACTTTTGTATTCTATTCAGCTTTTTTTGTAAACACAGATGAGTCAATTACTCGAATTAAATAAGCATATGTTTAAGTAGGGACTGCATTAGCCTCAATCCACTCTATTTTTCCAGCAGTAAACCTGCATACTTTGCCGCCATTTTTAATGCTTCTGGTACTAGCAGAAAAACACCCCCCCCACCCATATCTGAATAAACTAAATTCCTTTTCCTTTGTGACTTCAGGTACATGATCGTAAAGGTTGTCTTATTTCTCACCACGGTTGACAAATAGTATTAAATCAAAAGCCAATACACTAAATAACCTCAAAACTTCTTATAATAAAAAAAAGCTCACCTTTTAATTGGAGAGTGTGTAGTGGAAATAAAAAGAAAACAATATTAGTAGCAAAGAAGTAAAAAAATTTAGGTACAGGACTAGTATTATGCGGTTTAAAGATAAATATAATTAATTATCCATGTATATGTAGGTAAACCTTGCATCAAATCTTCATATAGAACGAATTGTTCTAAGCACAGTTTTTATTTTGATTCTATCTCAGAAATTACAGATCAAAACAATTTATATTTGTCTTTATAAAATACTCCCAACCATATACCTATATAAGTTAAGTAGTAAAATATTTTATAAATAAAATATTTACACTGCCTCCATCTCTCTCCCAATGGAATAGGCATGTGCCTGATACTTTTTCCAATTAAGGAGAAGTGATGGCAGTCGTCCATTTACTACTCCGACAGTCTGCAAAGATTACTTTGCGCTCACAGTACAGGTATAACGTGGGTGCAAGCATTATCCGCACGAATATTGTGTGAAGTCACTGGTTTGGCAGCATTTCATGGCTGATGTTACCAATGATTCGGATGTCAGGTCCGTAACAACGCAAAACGCTTTGTATTAAAATTTTTACTTATTCACACAAGTTATCTTGGTAGGAACTTAGACTGGCAAGTAAATTATTCAATGTAAAGTATTCAGACAGCAGCTCTCTTTTTTTTTAAAAAATTTACTTGATTTTATTCTAGTTTTTTTTTTTTAACTGCCAGGTACCTGATCCTTTCTTGCTCTCAATATTCCCCCTTAAACCATATCTCCTCATGCCCTGCATCAGCTCACTCCAAGTAAGTAGCACTTCCCAGATTCTTGGTACCAGGCCCTCCCAAAAGCTGGGACCCAGCTTTAAGAGAAGAGAGCATGTGAAGTAGAGATGAAACTGTTGCTTCAAAAAATGTAAAATGCCAGAGTAAATAAATAATTTAAAAGGAAGGTCGAGAAAGGGGGACCAAATCAGGATTTAAGGTGGTGGCATAAATTCCTTATTAATTTAGCCACAGTTGACATGTCGTTTCAGATCTGAATGAGCAAGATTAACAGTGTTCTTTTAAAAATTAAAACTTGTCAAATACCTGTAACGTGCTATATTTATTCACTATATACAATGATATGGCATTGGGGTTTACTATGGGCCTCACCCACATTTATACATAGACAGAGCAGACTTTTAGACACATCTAGCAAAGAGATATTAGAAGTTCCACAGTAAAGCCCATACATAATAAGTTATATTGTTTTATTTATTGACTACAATTTTGTTTCTCTTTATTCCAGTCCTTTAAGATCAAGTTTTGTTTTTTTTCACTTCAAACTAAATTATGCCTATATACCATTATATCAACTGAGCCATCACACTGCTAAAAAAATAATTCAGGGAGTATATACTATTGCGACCCCCAACCAAAAAAAATAATAACAGCAGCTTCAGAATATATAATATATAAAACTTTAATACATACTATTTAGAAAAGTTTTATCAGTATGCAGGGCCTCAGACTCTCTTTAGTACATTCAGTGAGAGTGTTGTCCCCAAGCGTTATCTCTCAAAAAAGCGTGTGACAAGTCACATAACTATACATAGTGTTTCGGTCCATCGCCCTCCGTCAAATAAGCAGGAATAGTTGCTCTCTCTTGCTATTAATTTAAAGAATTAATGTCATGAGATTTTAATAATTTCAAGGAGTCCGGAATCAGTTATCAATATCAGGAGGACTCCCTGAAGTCAAGAGAGGTGGGATGCCTGACAATTATTTGAATCCTACATTAAAGTTTATTATACAATTCTATCTTGAACATAAGTTTTAAATATTCTTTTTCAAAAAGTATACTTTGCAATCTCTTATAAAACGATTGTTTTGTTATTAATTTAAAAATGCTCTATGCCAAAGCACTACATTTTTTAGTAGTACAATATTTAGTCTCCTTACACCTGATTTTGACAAAAGGAAAAGCATAATAAAGGTAAAACAACATGTTTATGGTAGGTCATCAGACAAAAAAAAAAAAAAAACACATAAAAGGTACCAATTCCTATTGAACAAGCTTTATATATAAAGCAAACATTTTCTATATCCATTTCACTCCTTGACTTAAAACAAGGAAAGTGTCCGCACAGACACACCCATACCTAGAGCTGTCACAATACCAATTGTGTAAGTCACACTCTTCTCACATGAAAGACCTTTACATGGTTCCCTTCTTACACCCATAAGACCAGATTGAATAGGTCCTGTGAGGATTTTCTGGTATTAATAGAACGATTGCACTTCGGATCAGTAAAACAGAATGCCGCCAGCCCAGTGATCACAGTAACAACATATTACTGGCCATAGGAAGCATGTACAAGGTTTCAACGGCTTTCCCGTGTGTTCGGGAGTTGTTTAGAATGGGACCTTAGTTGGGGATACGTTGTTTCTACTGTCCTGACCTATTATTATATGATACAGGCACTTATTGCTTTATAAATTACATATCACCCAGAACAAAGCACTCCATTTTGCGGTTGTATTCAAACCAGTTTTAAGGCGCTGTTTGGCTTTAATACAATGTGAATTCTACTTTTTAACGTTACACGTCAATTTCGTTCTCTCGGGGTCTCCCAATACCGAAACCAGACTGGATCAGAACACTTCGGTGTTTGAGATCCAGACTTCTCAGCTACTTACTCGCGAGCCAATTGATACAAAGGTTGCGCCGCGGCCTCCTCGAGGCACGTGGGTCATACTGAATCTTTAAAGGAAACGATGAGGACTTTGAAGTGTTATGGCAGAGAGTAACTGTGATCTAGGAAGTGCAAACCCAGGAGGGCGCTCCACTTAATAAAACACATGCAGTCATTCTGAGTGGAACTTCATCAGTACGCCTGTATTATAATATTAATAGTAGTATTAGTATTAAGTTAAATTGGAATCTCAGAGTGACAGTTTAAAGGTTAGCTTTTACGCGCGTCCGTCTAGAGCCGATTACCACAAGGGCAACTTAAGGGCATGTCCAGCCCCCCCCCCCAACTGGAAATATGCCCACTGTTGAGCCCACTTTGGCTTTTTGTCATAGCGTCCATATGGCTTTTCATGCCAGAAGTGAGGAAGACCCACTGTTGTGTAATCCAGTTTTGCCTCTTCCTGCGCCTCTTGAGAGGTTTGTGGCATGCGCACAGTGAGCTTTCCCCCTCGGTTCCCTTTTTATAAGCATCAATATTTCGGCAAAACCAAACCATTTTTTTTATGCCGCTTCTTTTATTTTTTGGGGGGAAATGGAGTGCCGGAGGAAAACCCAGTTCCGTGCAGGGGAGCAGATGTGCATTTTGTGTTTTTTATTATACTTCAGTACCATTGCAATACAAGGTCCATTTCTTACTGCTGCTGGACGGCCTGTACAACTGAACATACAGATCAAACGGCTGTACCATACAAAACATAGTTGTAGATATGAAATCAGTTTATGAACATGCAAAAAGGAGGAGAGAACTGTATAGTATGCAAAAAAATGTTTTAAACCCAATGTTTTTAATTTGTTTCTTCCAATAGAAAAGTTAAATTTACGTTTCTTTTAGGAGAAAAACAATCAAGGTCTAATGCATATTTGTCAGCATAAGGGAACCGACTCGTTAATAAGCAGAGGGCCTGTCCAGCAAATCTTGGGGTGTATACAGCTGATTTCATTTAAAGGAAAGAATAAATTATAGAAGATATACAGATGGCATTAATTTTTAGCCTTAGTGGACGGTCATGATCCTATTTATAGAATAAGCCGAGGTTTCAGGTTTCTCTTTAAGTGCATGTCCACCCCTTTGAAAATTTCATATGTGGTGAGGGCGAGTTCCCCAGCCCCAACCCATTATAGTTTTAAGAAAGTGCCCCAATCGTTACTTACCTTCCCTCTCTCCTCTGCTGACAAGCACCGGCCTTCTGTTGAACTGAACTGCAATAAGGGGGCCGGAGGCTGGAGCCGCATCTGGTGATGCTGAGAGGCAGCCAATCATAGACTCGGAACTTAGGTAGTTCAGACCACGGAGGGAGAGAGGAGAAGATCGGGGACTTTCTATATATTTAATTGCGGTTTGGGGCTGGGGGAACTATCCTAATATGTGGGAAAGGGGAATTTACACTAGGGGGAGGAGAACCAAAAGGAGGGGAGAGGAGGGGGGGGAGTAAAGGGCATCCTCTGAGCAAGCCAAAAAACATCGAGAGGACAGCTCAGAGGGAAAGGAAACAATTCTCTGGTGGCCAGGATTTTTATACACTACAGAGTGGGGACAGTAGGGGGTCTAAATTTTCGTTTGGGGGTGGACCATGCCCCTTTAAAATTAGACTGAAAGCCGCCGACCTAAGCTTATACCGGGTCACGGTAAGGTATTGTAAATTTTCCCCCCAATCAGCTGCTGCCGCTCTGTAAGTTCGGTACTTTGAGATCAGGGATCCGGCTGGCAATCTGACTGATGGCCATACTCGGCGCAGAGTAGGACACCACTACTCGGCCCAACGTTCCGTGGCAGTAAGGAGACAGGCGCGACCGAGGATATGAACATCAATCCAGGAGTGCCAGCTGGATCCCTGTATTCAAATTACCGGACTTACAGAGCGAAGCAGAAGACGGATGGGGGGTGGTGGGGGGGAATTTAAATGACGGTTCCTTACAGTGACTACATCTCTTCAAGTGTAAGCACTTACTTACTCACTGAACTGGGGGGGCGGGTCTCAAGGGGGAATGTTGAGTTTGGGCCTTGCCTGGGGGTGCTGTGCCATAAAAAAGCCTATTCTGGCATGCAGGTGTTTGGAACTACTCTCCCAGACTTCTTAAGCATGCTGGGAGAAGTGTTCTAAACACTGGAGTGCCAAGGAATGGTTCTTTTTTACGGACAGCAGAGTTCCATTACGTAATATGCCATACTGGAGTTGGTATTACGTTTGGGAATAAGCTGTACATTCAAAGGGCAACTAAATAATAGTAGTTACAAGTCAGTAGTGGTCATATTTCAAAACCTCAGGCTTTACGCAAGTCAATCATGTTCTTATCTTTGAGTAAAAATGGTACCTCGGCTTATACAAGCAGACAGAATGGGCATGCATGCAATGAGTTGTTTTGAGCATGATGTGCCACTCTAAACCAACCAGGATGCGACAACCTCAGGGTTCCTCCTAAAAGTCCCAAAATAAGCAATACAACGAAGGTCGCACAAATAAAACCGGATTCCTTTATTTGTGACCACACTCCACTCGCAACGTTCGGGGGATTATTGCCCCCTTCTCAGGTGACCGACTTATATTGATATTATACGGTATATTGACCCGATTTAGTAATCTTTGCAAGATCTTACAAACATGATCTATCCGAATAGGTTCAAAACATGTAAAATTACCTTCCCATAACATGCAGACACAATATGCAATGTTGTAAATGCATTTTCCAAAAAAGCGATACAAAAGGCATACAATTGCTAATACAGACATTCCAGCCCATGATAAACATTTTCTTATACAGTCATCCTTAAATCCATTGTGTCACCCTTAATATCCCTAAATGCATGGCAGCATGAGCAAGACTAGGTCAAACAATATTCAGGACTGCCACTGTAGAAACCAACACTTTGGAAAGGTGGCTGTACATATGATAAGCTAAACGTAAGGCAACTCTGCAATATAGTTGATGTAAAGAATAAACATAATAATGTGCTTGAGGGCAAAACAAATCTTTATTTGCAAATAGTTAAAATCATATTTCTATCATTAACAATGTTTGATTTTCTCCGGTAAGATGAGAAAGGCTGCATACCAAATTCAAAGAATGTTAGGTCATAATAATAAAACAGTGGATTTCTAAAAATGTTTCTGCTTTTTAAATGTTCAAAACCTTCGCAGTATTTGGTTGCGTAGCTCTTGGTTAAATTACACTTGCTATTTACCTGCAACCATGTCTCTTAATGGGTGGTTATTTAAATGAAACTAAAATCTCCAAAACAACATTGTCCCATAGGCAGAGAGCATGTCACAAAGATCAACAATCTATGTAAAATCTTCCCTTAGCTGTGGGGGCTGTTGTGTGTTGAAATAACCAGTGGGGTATAGGGGCCAGCTTTCCATAACCCACCTAAGCTGGGGGACACCCAGCTAAGGACTACACTGTTTACTTTTGCTCTTAGTGCGAACCAGATCAAAAAAAAGGAAGTTACAATATAGGCTACTAGAAGTTTACTGCCAATCATGTTACAGAAATCCGCCATCCCTCATTCTCCACTGACACAGACAGGTAGTTACAGTAAGTGAGCTCTTGTTCTGAACCAACTAGACATTAAGCTTGTTACAAAACAGGCGCTAGAAGCCAAAGTGCTCCTTAGTGCTCCCAAGGCGCCCCCCATCCATCAATGTTCCCAAATCCAGAGTCGCCCCTCGGTCCAAATCCAGGGTCCACCTCCTTGGTCCCAAATCTAGGGGGGCCCACCTTGCGTCCCAAACCAGGGGCCCCCCTCAGTCCTAAATCTGGGACCCCCTCCCTCGGGTCACAAATCCAACCCCCTCCCTTGGCCCCAAATCTGGGGCCCGTCCTCAGTCCCAAATAACAGGGCACACCCCTTGGCCCCAAATCCAGGCCCCCTTGGTCTCAAATCCAGGGGGGCCCACACGGTCCCAAATCAGGGGTCCCCTCAGTCCAAAATCCAGGGCCCCCCTCAGTCCCAAAATTGCTCCCCCTTGGTCCAAACCGGGGGGCCCCTCGGCCCCTAAATCCAACCCTCCCCCTCCAAATTCTGGGGCCTCTCAGTCCAAATCCAGGCCCCCCTCGCAGTCCCAACTCCAGGGCCCCCCTCAGTTCAAAATTCTAGGTCCCCCTGCGTCCCAATCAGGGGCTCCCCTCAGTCCCCAAATCACGGTCAACCTTCTGCCCAAGAACCTTACTGGCAGCTCGTGTAACTGCTGGTGTTCTTTCTACGTGCTTGTTCCTGTGTTTTCTCCTCTAGTGGTGAGTCAATAGGAATGCAGAACAATCTTACCATCTCTCTTTAGTGCGTGAGTACATAGGGAACTGCAAGTTGACACACAGGAGCCAGACACACACTGCACACTGACGCAGCATTAGGATTTTAAATATAGGATTACAACACAGATGTTTCAGAGGGTTTCCACCGCCTTATCGGTCTTCACAAGTGATCATCCCTTCTCTTTAGGAGTCACTGAGCATGATGTGTATGTAATGAGAAGGGAGGGATCACGTGTGATAATATTGAGAAAGAGGAACCCTCCAAACGTTGTGTGTGTATGGTCAAAAAGAGCGTTCACATTATATACTTGGTGTGTGGCCTTCCCTACACTATTCAAAATTGGATACCATTACTCCATGGGGTAGGGGGGGTTGGGAAGGGTCTGACCTCTGCTATTGGTGTGAATGGGATTCTTCTTCGGAGCATCTAGTCAGTAAGTGTAGCTTTTTAATACAAAAAATGTAATCTAGATGGGGAATTGAAGTTGCAATCTCATAGTATCTTTCTTGCTTATATAGTCAACGCATTTATCCCCCATGACCCGAGAAGAAAAAAGAAACTATGTGGTACACTAGTTCATGAGAGTCTTCTTTTGCTAGGAACAAATGGAAACAAAAGTGAGTAGAATAGTTTTGACTGTTTTTGTGTTGTTTCTAAGTAAGCTCTGGGATTTGAACCGGTGACCTCAACGGTATGTGTTATAACTGCTATTTAGACTGTGATCCACCACAGCATATGCAAAAGAGTACCGGTACATTACAAACTTTATGAGAATTTACTTGAGCCATACACACTCTAGGGGTTTCAAGTCCCACAATCGATTTAAGATTTAGAAGAGCATGATATTAACCCCAGGTTTGTGGCGAGTATCACAGAGACAGTCACAGAGCCCACAACACGTTATTCACCAGAGGACTGATGGTGGTTGTGCAAGCGTTTTAAATACTTATAGGGTGAGCATTCTTGCACCAGAGATTTACCCAGAGGCTGTTCAAAAACAGTTTAAAAGTAAAATGAAAAGTACTGGGGTGGGTTGTAGGGAGGTAGGCATGGATATCACCCTCAATGTCATTTATATGAAGAAGCGGCAGCAAGACAAGAAAGAAAACGCTTCTGTCAGGCTTCCTGAGGTCTTCAGCACTATCTTTTAAGAGGAAGTCAGTGGAAAATATCATTATTTGAAAATTCTTAGTTTATATAACAGACCTAGTTATCACTATATTCTCTTCCATTTGAAAAAATCATTTGAATTTATACCACTTGCTATTCCTGCTTTTGACATTAGTAAGCGACATTTCAGGGGTGGGTAATGGTCCTTCTTCTTCCCAGAATGCACTCTACCTTGGAATGTCCTAACAGTAATTCTACTGATTGGCTGTGGAGGGTCAAACATGCTCAGATCTCTACTGAGCAACTGAATCAACCCAGGCACTGGGTCAAGGGCAAGACCAAACGGTCTTAGTAGGGGGTCTGCAAAGTCAGGAAGTCAGAATTTCGGGAGCATTATTTATACACAGCCAAAATGCGGGGACGTGGCAGATTTAGATCATTAGATGGGAAATACTGCTCTTTTTCTAACAAGCATATGTTTTTGCACTGAACTTCCCCTTTAATATAGGAAGGCCCAGGGCCTAAGTCAAGTAATATTACCTAAATACTTACCTAAAGATTACCTTCGCTCCCAACAGGGGCACTTCTAGGGTTTTTGCTTGCCGAGCCAAAAGTTTGAATGCCGCCATTGATTTGCATTAGAAATGCCATACTTTTGTAGTATAAAAATTTTAGCCAAAGAGTTGTAAGCCTGATACCATGTCAAGGTAGACTCTTTCAGCAGGGCCCTAAGTAACCCAACTAGTCTAACTAGCCATAAAAACTATAAAGCAAAATAACAATATAAAATGATTTTAACAACATATATTTGTTACTAGGGGAAATATTTTTTTCTTGACACGTCAAGGAAAAAACTTTTTCCCCCACCACTGCCTGTCTGCCGCCTTTCTTCTTCATGTGCAGGGGTGCGGGCTTGAGACAAATGGCTCACTCCTAATGGTAGACGTGGCCTGACTCAACTTCAGACCCAGTGACAGGGAAGATGCGCTATGCAAGAAGGTCCCACTGTGGGTACAAAGTAGTGAGAAAAAAAGAGGATTGGGGAAGGGGGGTATAATTGTCCTTTAATGGAGGAGGAAAGGGTGGCGCTTGACAGGAGAAGTCAGTTACTGTTACACTTATTATTCTCCTTAATTATTGCTCAAGAGGTGTATTTAATGACCCATTAGTATCAAATAGCATTATACCTCCTATGGTCATACTCAATGAGTATTTTAACAATAGCCCTTGCTTATAAATAGAATACTTAGTAAAAAAAAAAAAAAAAAAAAAAGGAAAGCTTATAGTGCACATTCCATGCATAGGAAACATGTGCATTAAAGCAAACAATTAAAATTTCACATAAGCATTTCTTGGCAGATTCCTGCGGGTTAGCGACCAAAACATACATTTTGTCATAGTGATGGTCAGAAAATCTGGTAACACTAAGAAACTGACTACACACATGGGCAAAATTAAATAAGAAAAAGCTATGGTAAATTATAAAAGTGGCCTTTAGAAGAGGGCATAGGTAAAATATTGGTGGTGTGGCTGAGCTCACCACTCAGGGGCGCAGGAATCACTATAGCAGCCATAGCAGTTGCGCCTTTGTCCAGCTCCCTTGCAGGCATGTCCACCCTCCTAAGAAAAATTTACCTTACGAAAGTTCAGTCCCCACAAACCCCATTTTGTGCTTACTTAAACCTTTCAAAGATGCCCCCAGATTAAGTAAAATGAAAACGGGGGGTTATGTGGGGCTACTACGTGAGGTACATTTTTTCTTAGTAGGGTGGACTGCACTAAAATAAACCTTGCTGCAGTTTAGTGGGTTAGGTTGAACTGCACCAAAATTATTTTATGTGGGGGGGCCCAATCTAAATTCTTGCTTTGGGGGGCCTGTGTGATATTTAGCTACAACACTAGTCACCACTATTCATAACGTTCCAGGAATCCTGCAACCATAAAGCTAATGTGACCCGACCTTTAAAATAGAAACACAGATGACACAGATAGACACACAGATGATAATCCAGCTGTTCTTGTGCTAAGATTCTACTTACGAAAGTGTAGATAAAGATATTAAAAAAATCTTGTAGCATCTTGTTAAGAAAGGCCAACACGTTTACCCCCATCATAAATTCAAGCATATTCAATTGGAATCCAATTGTGAATTTTCAGCAATTGGCCAAAAAACATTCTATTCAGAGTTTATCATTCTCTATACGTAGAGGGAACGGGACTGTTCATGCGACACACTTTGCAATGTTTTCTGCTTTACTATTGGGAGATGATAATAATGCCACAAGGTTGTCCTAAGGACCCGGCTTGGCACCACTTAAACTCGATTCCTGATCCAACATTCCAACAGCCCGTTTGGTTAAAAATCAGATTCTTATTCGCACATCATATTAAAATCAATCAAATATGTATGGAGAAAATAGCACCAATGTCTGACGCATTTCGGGTCAGGTGACCCTTACTCATAGACTTGGTGTGTCATAGTAACCACACTCCTTAAAAAGACATGGTGCTAATTTTCTCCATACTATTTGATTGATTTTAATAGATGTGCGAAATAAAAGATCTGATTTTTAACCAAACGGGGCTGTTGGAATGTTGGATAAGAATGAGTTTAAGTGTGCCAAGCGGGTCCGTAGGACAACATTGTGAGATTACTTAAGAGGGCGCGGACAAGCCCCGGGGGCAGTGAGCACAATTCCGAGGAGTACTGATCACCATTGCAAGATTTGGAACACGTGACCCACGTACCTAGATGCTGGAGACACGGGAAACCAGCTTTGGAGAGGGTTGAGGGAGAGCGGGGAGAACAGGGGGAAGTTTGGAGCCACTGATTGTTTTTTCTCGATGATAATAAGCAACAGAAGTTTTTTTTCAGGCCAATAGATAAAATGCCAAGGCATCGGGGATCAATCTTTCCCATATGCGACATAGAGTGCTGATATTGTCCAGGTATATGGTCAGCTTTAGAGTAGAGAGACCCAAAGTTGTAGGCCCAGTGTGTAAGGAAAATGGAAGGAGGAAGTAAACTATAGAACAAGAAGGCTCTAAACTGAACTTTTCACTGGTTTATCTTGTAATAAAATGTTTTTAGCCTTAACTTCTCCTTCAAAAATTATAAAGCAAGTAGCCAAGTAACATGTTAAAATAAGACTTAGGGGAAATTAGGAAACTGTCACAGAAGATTAGGTAGTGCCCTCGATTACTGCCAATAGGAAACTTTGAGACATCTGCAGGTTGAAATTGCATGTAGAGCTCCCAGCCTGATAGCAGCACCTTTTCCCATGTCTGAACCTGGAGCACTAGTACATGCCCAGACCAGTACCCTCTCTGCTGCCCAATCAAAAGGGGGGCAGATCACTTAAAAAATCTGAACCTGGAGAGCTAGTACATGCTCAGACCAGTACCCTCTTCTGCCAGCCACATCAAAGTGGGGTGCCAGACCATTCAAAAAATATATTTCTTAAAAATAAGGAACCCGATTCAGGGTGCAGGGTAAAAGTTTATATTTTGAAAGGTAAACTATTGTTCAAGCTTCACCCCCCTTCAGTCTAGATTCTCTTCTTGAAGAGCGTGTCTTCTCATGAGTTAAGCCCTTGTACACTCACTATTATTTAACCACACGTTAAATTAATTCTCGTAAGAAGGCTGACGGCTTGTGGAAGGGTCGCATGGAAAACCTGCTGTCACTTTGTACCCAAGTCATGTGTGCATGTGCGCACGTTGAGTGATTGGGTGAGCGAAAGAATTTCAGTGTGGTGACTCGGTTGTTCCGAGTTACAACACTTGCTGTAAAGAGATCTTTGCTGTAAATGTCCGTTATCAGCCCAGGTATGGATAAAGTTACTTTTAGTCATAGGGAAGGGGTTAATGGTGTCCCCCCTGCTGCTTTATGGAATATGGATTGGTTTATACGATTAATCAATAAATGAAAGTCAGACCAATACTTTCCCCGGTAATTGGGACTGTGAGTGAATTTGGGGGTTTCTGTGAGGCTGACAGTTATACATTTTTTTTTTAAAGCCGTGGTTTGTAGGTTTCCTAAAGGTTGGGGCCTGTGAAATCACTACCCATCTCTTTAATCCACATTACCTTATCCAGGATGCCAACCTTCCATGTTTTAAAACTTACAACTCCCAGCATGCTTGGTTGCAGAATGAAGGGAGTTTTCATTTTAAACAATGCAAGGCTGGCCAGTATTTTCTTCAGACTATGAAGCAGGCCCCTGTCAAATGTTACCGTATTTTTCTCCCCACCGCTAAAAACCTTACTTACCTCACTCAGATACCATCATCCTTTCCAGTCTCCCAGCTTCTCCACAGCAGTCAATCACAATTGTGACAGATGATTTCACGGCCATGAATGGTGTTGATGAAGGCCCCCCCCCCCCCCCCATGCTCGTAACAAACGGCCACAGCTGTGCAGGGTATCTTAAATCAGGAAAGACAGGATGGCAAGTGCACATTAATTTTCCCCACCCCAAATTTCCCTGTCTGGCCCCCACATAGCTACTTTTCATGCCACCCGTTGGGAAAAAAATTCCGGGAAGAATACTGCCCTGCATCAGAAGAAGGAAAGGCAACACGACAGGTGTCCTTTAACTTTTGTTCTCCTTTAAAGCTAATTGCAAACTTTAATCTGGAGAGACCTAATAATTTACATGACTTAAGTAAAAAGGTGGTGTGAAGTGGAATCAATTCCAAATATATCGCTCTGTAATTAAAAGATTTATACTATTTTACAGCCTTGGCCATATAATTATTGTATCATTTTGTTTAGTCTGTAATTCCTTGTTTATAAATGTACAACAAATTCAGGTTTTGTTATTGGTCAGGCAAAAGCATGGTCAAAATAATCTCACTCCGCTTCAACCACAGACGTTGATCTTTCTCAAGCATAATCATACTTGCTTTTGTGACCCTGGGCACGGCAATGTGCAACTCTCTCACAATTTTATAATGTAGCGTGTCTGCATAAAGGACAACGGGTTAATGAGGAAGATTGCCTGGTAGAAGGCAAAGAATGGACTGATTACCTTTCTTTTCTTCTTCTTCAGTACTGCATTGCTTCTTGACAGAGTCAAGTGAAAAATAGTGTGCCCCTTTTCTCTGCACACCACCAATTATGGGGCACTTAGAACTGTGCTGCATGTGACATTCTGAACATCTAAACTCAAGTGAGAGATCCAAAAATACACATTCATGCAAGTAATTCTATTTTGGTCCCAGATGCACACATGTTTGGTGTCCACAGCTACTAGGGCATTCCTAGGTTCACAATCATCCTTTTCTTGCGTGGATCCTTACCAGTTTGTACAGGTTAGGGACACTGGTTAAGAAATGTGTATGTTGTATTAAAACCCCTTCATTCTTTTACAAACTTTACACTGTTTGAATGATTTGCACCTGAACAGGAAAATAGGTGATGTTGACATTTCGAGTCTTTCAACAACACAGGCCATAAGTCCATGGGAGCAGTCGTCTCTCCTGGATGAGATCCATTCCGGACACCATTGCAGGCCCTGCACTTGAAAGGTATATCTGATAAGATACAACACTCTAGTCTTCCAGCCAGAAAGCCAAGGGGCAACTAAAGGAAGGTTCTTGCTGGGGGTTGAACTGGCATAGAGAAACTGTTGTCCATTTTCTTCTGTTATACCCCAACTTTCGAAAGCACTCGGATATATGCATCCTTTGGAAAGGCAGCTTCCAGAACATGAACATATAACCCTGAGTATGTCTGTTGGAAAAATATGAAATTCTAATAAATATATTGGTAGAATAAAGAAAAGTTTAAATATTTTGTTTAAGATATTTAAGAAAAAAATATAATTATATGGAATTGAAAAATGTGTAACGATCTTGTGTGCAGTCTACCTGACAAGATTGCAATGAGGTGCTATTATTTAGAAACCACAAAAAAATGCTTTGAACTGACTGTCCATGCTAAGAGTTATCAGACAGCAAACTTACTGTTCGATTTACTTTCGTAACTTGTCAGATCAATTTTTTCCCCGACACTACTTTTTACAAGACCCTCAACCAAAGCCAATTAGAACACTCTTAATAACCTGACACACATGCAAGTAAAAGTGGTAATAAAAGTAACCATTCATTATTTTAAAAAAAACGTTACTGGATGCAAACATTGAAGTCATTGAATTCCAATTTCCTGCTTTGCATCACAAAACATTAAGGCCATAGAATCAAATCTGAAAGAGAAACAAACCATTTTTTCATACAAAATGTGATATTTCGGTTGTATTCTGAGGTCCTTTTTCTTTTGGCTATCAAACAAAAATCAAAAAAAACTTACATTTATGGTACAAAACTCTTCCTCCAGGGCATTAAATAAAGGATGTAGACTTGCTTGTTCAAAGTAAAGAAAAGGCATACAGCCGATGATGCTGTAAGGGAGGGGAAAGCAAATCCCTTTTTCTCTTAGGCCACTTGTAATCAAAGAAAGAAAAAGGCACATCACTTTGAATTGTACCGTGTTAACTTGGGCTCTTGCAGCAATTGATCCTCAGTATGTCTGTTTTTTTTTGCAAGGAGCGATAATTCCACCCTCACAAGAAGTGGAAATCCAGTCCTGGTATTGTGATACAAGTGTTTCCCGATTCATCCTGGGAAATTAACAGAATTTAATGCTCTTTCTTTTTCTCTCTTTTTCAAAATGAATAAAGAAACATTAGTCGTCAAATGACGTTTGTCATTGGTAACCTTTCGCATCAATGTGCTGTGTGTACTCCCTTGTCGCCAATATTTTAAACTATATGCTGCTTAAAGAACCAGGGGTGAGGACAAGAGGTTTAGGTCCCCACCCTGGAAACAATCCAGTGTGTATGGAGTGGATGTGAGGACTAGTTCTCCTCCAATGGTCTAAATCAGAGACCATAGCATTCAATTTAATGTCAAAGGCCCCATTATTATAGTACCCATTGGATGCTGTCTGTCATCTAATTACATTACAGGGACAGTGTCTTAAAGGGACAGTTCAGTGGAAATTATCAATATTTGTTAATTGTTAGTTGTGTGTAATGCCTTCTTAGTATTCTACATCTACATTTGAAAAACTTATCTAGTTGATTTAATACCCTTTGCTGTTCCTGCTGTTGAAGAATGGTCCTTTTCTTCCCAGGATGCACCACTCCTTGGAATGTTCCTAACAGTAATTTCTACTGATTGACTGTTGATGGGTCAAAGATGCTCAGATCTCTACGAGAACTAAATCAACCCAGGTGCTGGGTCAAGGGCAAGACCATACACGGTCTCTACTAAGGGTCTGCAACAGGAAGTCAGTATTTTGGTTGCATTTATTTAACACAGACAAAATGATGGAATTGGCAGATTAAGGTCATTGGGAATGAAAAAAATAATGACTATTTTTTTTGAAAAGCTTATGTATTTGCATTGAACTTCCCCTTTAACAATACCACCACATTCTAGTAGATCAACATACCATGACCAGCCATATCACTGGCTGTAAAGGAGTAAGCAACTAGAAAATGTTGCTATGTCAATGTCTATCCATAGCTATCAATCTGCAGGCAAATTTCAGTTTAACCTTATGGAATGTAGATCCTGTAACACCCGATCCCTAAAGACCCGCAGTAAAAAAATTCGATCTCTCTTCGAACTTGTTACTTGAGCACTTGCTCCCACTTCCTTGTTAAGGCCCGCCTTCACACCGATTGGATGATTGCTCAGGTGACTCGTGCAGAGCTGTACTCCAGTTTAGCAGGCTGCAGTCCTGCCCTTGCTATGTGACACTGTATGTGGGTTGATTAGAGGAATAGTAATTTAATAATAGCCCTGCATAATAAATATCCTGTAATTAATTCTGATCCAGTCAGTGCTTATATGAATCTTGACAGCTCTAATAAAGACATGAACAAAAGTGAGGTTAAAGGGTAAGTGTACTATGGTACTGAATAACTTGCCTTTTGGAAGGGAAAATGGGGGGGGGGGGTGGAATAAAGGTAAGAACTTAGGGTGATATACCGCTAATGAACTGGAGGGACTAATACGGCTAATGAACTGGAGGGATGACTATAGCCGTAATGAACTAGGGGTGACTAATACCCGCTATGAACTGAGGGAGATAATACCCGTTAATGAACGGAGGAGATGATAATGCTGGTAATGAACGGAGGGAATGACTATACAGACTAATGAACTGGAGGGTTGACTAATACCGT
Organism: Hymenochirus boettgeri; assembly: GCA_019447015.1. NCBI lineage: Eukaryota > Metazoa > Chordata > Amphibia > Anura > Pipidae > Hymenochirus > Hymenochirus boettgeri. The sequence continues at coordinate 4,444 of JAACNH010001647.1, read as the reverse complement.
AATAAACGGGAGGGTTGACTAATACCTTAATAAACTGGAGGGCTGACAATACAGCTAATGAACTGGAGGGTGGCTGACTAATACCGGCTAATGGGGGTATAGTGTTACTATGGTACTCGAATAACTCTGCCTTTTGGAATGGGAAAAATGAGGGGGTGGGGGGGGTTGGACTAATACCGGCTAATGAACTGTAGGGCCTGACTAATACCCGCAATGAACTGGAGGGATGGACTAATACCGGTAATGAACTGGAGGGATGACTAATAGGCTAATGAACGGATAGGGATGATAATACGCGAATGAACTGGAGGGGATGACTAATACCCGCTAATGAAACTAGAGGGATGACTAATGTGGCTAATGAACAGGAGGGAGGACTAATACAGACTAATGAACTGGAGGGTTGGACTAATACCGGCTAATAAACTGGAGGGTTATGCTAAACGGCTAATAAACGGAGGGCTGACTAATACAGCAATGATGGAGGGCGAAATACCGGCTAATGAACTGGAAGACTGACTAATACCGACTACAATGAACTGGCTGGCTGGCAAACACTAAATAATAAACTGGGGGGGGTGACTAACACTGGCTAAAAACTGAAGGGCTAATGACATGGCTAATTAACTTAAGGTCTGACTAACACTGCTATGAATGAGGGCTCGACTATACGGCTAATGAACTGGAGTGTGAAATACCGCTAATGAACTGAGGGATGACTAATACCGGCTAATGAACTGGAAGTGCTGACTATAAACCCGATAAAATGGAGGGATGACTAATACTGGCTAATGAAACTGGAGGGATGACAATACAGGCTATTAATGGGGGTAACTAATACACGACTAAAGATTAGAACTGGAGGGTCTGACTACATACCGGTAATGAAACTGGAGGGCTGACTAATACGGCTAATGAACTGGAGGGCCTGGCTATAATTACCGGCTAATGAACTGGAGGGATGCACTGAACTAATACCAGCTAATGAACTGGAGGGCTGACTAATACCGGTAATGAACTGGAGGGCTAACTAATACCGGCTAAATATGAAAACTGGAAGGGCTGGCAAACACTAAATATAAACTGGGGGGGGGGTGACTAACACTGGCTAAAAAATGAAGGGCTAATGACATTGGCTACTTTCATAATTTTTTTCTGTGCAGGCTTTCTGACTAATACCACTGACTCATGAACTGGAGGGCCTGGAACGGGGAATGACATGGATAAGCTGGCTAATACAGCTAATTACGAAGGGATGAATAACTGTTTTAAGACTACTAATACTGGAGGGCTGCATACCGGGCTGACTGAATTACCCGCTAATGAACTGGAGGGACTGAATAATACCGGCTAATGAACTGAGAGTGCTGACTTAATACTGCTAATGAACATGGAGGGTATTGACTAATACTGGCTAATGAACTGGAGGGGATGACTAATTTACAGACTAATTAACGGAGGGTTAAGCCGGTAATAAACTGGGAGGGCTGACTCATACTGGCTAATGAACTGGACGGGCTGATATAATACCGGCTAATTGAACACTGGAAGACTGACTAATACCGACATAATGAAGGACGGGCTGACTAACAGGGCTATATAACTGGGGCTGACTAATACAGCTAATGAACTGGAGGGACTGAAATACCGGCTAAGAACTGGGGGGCTGACTAATACCGGCTAATGAACTGGAGGCTGGCAAAACACTAAATAATAAACTGGGGGGGGGGTGCTAACACTGCTAAAGAACTGAAGGGCTAATGACATTGGCTAATTAACTGAAGGGCTGATACACTGCGTAATGAACTGGAGGGTGACTAGTACCGGCTAATGAACTGGGCTGACTAATACCGCTAATGAACTGGGGGCTGACTAATACAGGCTAATGAATGGAGGTGACTAATACCCGCTAATGAACTGGAGGGCTATGACTAATACCGGCTAACGAACTGGAGGGGCTATGGACTAATACCGCTCTAATGAACTGGGGGGCTGGCAAAACAATAAATAAAAACTGGGGGGGGGTGGGGGGCTAACACTGGTCTAAAGAAAACCGAAGGGCTAATGACATGACTATTAACTAAAGGGCTGACTAACATGCTAAGAACTGGGGGCTATGAACATTGGCTAATCTAACTGAAGGGCTAATGACATTGGCTAATTAACTGAAGGGCTGACAACACTGCTAATGAAGTAGGAGGGCTAATGACATTGGCTAATTAACTGAAGGCTGACTAACACTGCTAACGAACTAGAGGGCTGACTGGTAAATGATCTGAAGGAGGAGGAGTTTTCTGTTCTTGGCCCATGTTAGAGCTAGAGGCGTGCAATATGCCTTTCAAGCACATAAACTATAATAGATTCTGTGGCAGCCCAAATTTTTTCATTGAGCACCAGCCCTGGGGGCATTTTCCCCTCAGCCTACTAGGCCAGTCCTCCCCTGCTGGGTTAAACAAAATCATCCGATCTGAGAGGGAGACAAAGGCAAGCTATACTTTTTCAGTCCCTGATCTATTCTTCAACCCTAGAAAAAAAACAGGTGAGGAGGTAGGTAAATGGACTAAATCGTACCCCCTGGGTTTAGCTTCTAAACTCGTGCAGAGCTGTTACTCCATTTAGCAGGCTGCCAGTCCTGCCCTATGCTATGTGACACTGTATGTGGGTTGATTAGAGGAATAGTAATTTAATTAATAGCCCTGCATAATAATATCCGGTGTAATTCATTCTGATTCAGTAAGTGCTTTATTATGAACGACAGCCTAATAAAGACATGAAACAAAGTGAGGTTAAAGGGTAAGTGTTACTATGGTACTCGTAACTCTGCCTTGGAATGGGAAAATGGGGGGGGGGGGCGGGGGCCTCTTGACAATGGACCGGCTAAGAACTGGAGGGCTGACTATACCCGCTAATGAACGGTGGCGACTAATACCGGGCTAATGAAATGGATGGCATGACTAATAACTGGCTAATGAACTGGAGGGCTGACTAATACGACTAATGAAATGGAGGGTTGACTATCCCGCTAATAAACTAGAGGGCTGACTAATACGGCTAATGAACTGGAGGGCTGACTAATACCGGCGAATGAAATGGAAACAAGACTGACTAATACCGACTAATGAACTGGGAGGCCTGACTATACGGCTAATGAACTGGAAGGGCTGACTAATACCGAGCTAATGAACTGGAGGGCTGGACTAATACCGGCTAATGAACTGGAGGGATGGCAAACACTAATAATAAACTGGGGGGGTGACTAACACTGGCTAAAGAATGAAGGGCTAATGACATTGGCTAATTACTTAAGGGCTGATACACTGCAATAACTGGACAATTGCGACTAAGCTGAGAACTGGAGGGCTGACTAATACCCGCTAATGAACTGGAGGGATGACTAATACCGGCTAATGAACTGGTCAGTGTGACCTAATACCCGCTAATGAACTGGAGGGATGACTAATACTGGCTAATGAACTGGGAGGGATGGAAATACAGACTAATGAACTGGAGTTGCTAACGGCTAAGAAACTGGGGGTGACTATACTGCTAATGAACTGGGGAGGGCTGAAAAAACTAATACGGCTAAATGAAACTGGAGGGACTGACTAATACCGTAATGAAATGGAGGGCTGACTAATACCGCGCTAATGAACTGGAGGGGCTGGACTAATACCAGCTAATGAACTGGAGGGCTGACTAATACCAGCTATAATGAACTGGGGGCTGAACTACCAGCTAATGAACTGGAGCTGACTAATACCCGCTAATGAACGGAGGGCTGGCAAACACTAAATAATAAACTGGGGGGGGGTTGACTAACACTGGCTAAAGAACTGAAGGCGTAATGACATTGGCTAATTAAACTTAAGGGCTGACTAACACTGCTTATAAACTGGAGGGCTGACAATACCGGCTAATGAACTGGAGGGCGTGACTAATACCCGCTAATGAATGGAGGGATGACTAATACGGCTTAATGAACTGGAGGGCTGACTAATAACCGAATGAATGGAGGATGACTAATACGGCTAAGACTGGAGGAGACTAATACTGGCTATGAAGGAGGATGACTATACAGCAATAACTGGAGGGTGACTTACGGCTAAGAAACTGGAGGGCTGATTAATACTGGCTAATGAAACTGGAGGGTCTGACTAATCCGGCTAATGAACTGGGGCTGACTAATACCGCTAATGAAATGGAGGGCTGACTAATACCGGCTAATTGGACAGGACGGCTGACTAATACCAGCCTAATGAACTGGAGGGCTGACTAATACCGCTTATGAACTGGAGGGCTGACTAATACCGGTAAGATGAACTGGAGGGCTGGAAAAACACTAAATAATAAACTGGGGGGGGGGGGGTGGACTAACAGTGGCTAAAGAACTGAAGGGGTTATGACATTGGCTAATTAACTGAGGCTGACTAACACTGCTAATGAA